>PVKA01008210.1:8101-74150 GCA_004027165.1 Ctenomys sociabilis | reverse complement strand
CTCCCTCTCCCTCTCCCTCTCTTCTCTTCTCTTCTCTTCTCTTCTCTTCTCTTCTCTTCTCTTCTCTTCTCTTCTCTTCTTTTTACAGAACCAAGGATTGAACTCAGGCCCTTGTGCTTGTCAGGGAAGCACTTACTCCACTGAGCCATCTCCCTGGCCCTATTCTGTTGTTACTTTGTGTTTTTTTTTTTTTGTTTTTTGTTTTTTGTTTTTTTTTTGAGACAGGGTCTCCACTATGTAGTTCTGGCTGGGCTTGAACTCACTATGCAGTCCGGGTTGGCCTGGCACTCATGAGGCAGTGATTCTCCTTCCCCAACCTTCTGAGTGCCTTGTGTTATTATAAAAGCCCAGCCTCAGTTGTTTATTTTGTTGAGCAGTTTTTGATTTTTTTTTCTTTTTCATATGATGTAATTCCATTCACCTATTTTCACCTTTTCTAATGCTTGCTCATCCAAGCATTTTCACTCTTTTTTCTGAGGCAGGAAGTTGAGTTTCCCAATTTCCTTCTCCCTACATCTTTTCTTTATTCTAATGAAAATAAAAGCAGTAACTTCTGTCCCTATAAGTAGTTTTATAACCTCTTGTTCCCATAACATCATGTTGTTATTATGCTTGAGCAGGGCCAACAAGATACAAAACTGTCACAGCTTGACAAACTGCCTTTGTTTTCCTGCCTGTCCACAAGTTCCAATTCATCCCCAATATCCTGTCAAAGACCAACCTCTTTTTTCTTTTTTTTTTTTTTTTTGTGGTACCAGGGATTGAACTCAGGGCCTTGCACTTGCCAGGCAAGCAAGCGCTTATTCTACTGAGCTATCTCCCCAGCCCCAAAGACCTCTTGGCAAGTGAATGAAAACAGGAACTTCTCCTTTGTTCAGTGCTCAGCTATGTTGGGATGTAGTAGTCCATTGGGCCAAGTGTACACCAAAAAAACTGATCCTGTGGTCTCCTTGCCTCTCAAATTCTGTTAACACTTCTAGTAGTTTTGTAGTTAGTTCTCCATTTTGAATTGACTTTGTAGCAGGTGAGAACTGGGGTTGGGGGCTAGTTTTATTTCTCTGCACGTCGATCTCCAATTTTCCTGTCAGGATTTTACCATTTTATTGGAAGGATTTATTTAGTGCTACTGCTCTTTTTAGGGGGAGGGGTTATTTGTTTTGTGATAAGGTTTTTTTTTTTGTTGTTGTTGTTGTTGTTTTTTTTTTTTTTTTGGTAAAATTGGGGATTGAATTCAGGCCCTTGCACTTGCTGGGCAAACCTTTATTCTCCTGAGCTATCTCCCTGGCCCTGTTATGATAGAATTTCACTGTGTAATCCAAGCTAGCCTTGAATTGACTAACTCAGGCCGGAGGCTGGCTTCCAACTGGCTAACCTTTTACCTCAGGCTCCCAGGTTAGTCAGAAGACAGTACTGTTTTGATCACTACAGCTTTGTAGTACTGTAATGACTCATGCTTTGTTGTTTTTGCTCAAAATGATTTTGTCTATTGAGCTATTTTTGTTTGTTTGTTTGTTTGTTTATTTACTTTTTGTCTTTTTGAGACAGGGTCTCACTATGCAGTTCAGGCTGGCCTTAAGCTCACTTTGTAGCTCAGGCTGGTCTCAAACTCACAATAATCCTCTTACCTCAGCCTCCCAGTGCTGGGATTACAGGCCTGCACCACCACATCCAGCTATTGTCTTTTTAATGAGTCTATGCAGTTTGAATTTTTTTGACAAAGAATGTCTATTTTATTTATTTTTGCAACATCTGGAATTGAACTCAGGACCTTGCACTTGTCAGGTAGGTGCTTATGCTGTTGAGCTGTGTCCCCGGCCCTTGACAAAGAACAACTTTTAATACACCATTAATAGTAATGATTAAAAATTATTGCATAGTGTTATGCATTTATCATAAAACATTTTCTGAAAGTAAAACAATTATATAAAAGACAACTCTTAAAGTATGGATGACCTTTACTACCTCAGTCTCACTTTGTCTTTTCAGTACTTTTGTCCATTGTTTTCTCGTTGTCTCCCCTGCATTTTGGGCAGTACCATTTCCCCTTTGGTTTTTAACTGACACACATGGAAAGTGAAATCATTCCATTGGACACTGTTGTTCATTGTCACCTCCTTTCATTTCTCCTATAAGACACTTGGTTACATAAACTGTATGTAGGTTCATTGGGATCTATTATAAACTCAACAGGTGAAGCTTCTCTTTCTTGCTTGGCCTTAGAGCAAGTTTTCTATCCCATTTGTCATCTGACTTTTTTTTTTTTATATTTTAGGGAAGGGTCTACAGGGTGTTCAGGGTCTCACTACTAGATTGGACTGATAGTGATCCACCTGTTTACAGCCTCGCAAGAGCTGGGATTACAGGTGCACACCACTATGCTCAGTCTCAGTTGCCATCCCAGCACACTCTGAAGGCGGCACTGGCACAGCAGGCCCAGGGATCAAAGCCCTGGTCCTTGTACCTGCTTGTGGGCACTTTAATCCGCTGAACTATTTGGCCAGCCCTTGTCATCTGACATAAATCACTGTTTTCACTTGTTCTCTGTTGGTGGGGTCTTGAAGGTCTTTGTTTGGGTAGAATCCATTTTTGCCTTGTTTGAGGTTCGTTCACTTTCATCAGGATCTTGGAGACACTGAATGCAACTCCCTTTGTTTTGCTTGATTTTCTACCAATTCTAGGATTTGTGTGACAGTCTGAATTTTTTCATCTCCCAGTTCTTGGCTGTTTATCAGTGCTCTCTGGAGATGCTACTTGATGTTGTTTGGGAGCAAATCCATCCTTACTCCTTTTTTTATTTCTTCAGTGTTCCCAAGAGTCAAACCCAGAACCTCATGCGTGTCAGACATATCTGCTCCCTTTGAGCTCCCATTAAGCTGTATGTCTCTAACCCTTGTTTGTTTTCCTTATTTTTTGGTTAGTCCTTAGAGTGTTTGTCTTTCGTATTTTGAGAGCCTCAAACTTCTGGGCTCAAGCAGCTCTGTGTCGTTCTCCTGAGTAGCCAGGATTCTAGACACACACAGCCTGAATTGTGACAGCCTGAAGACTTATTTTTCATTCTGGAGGTTATAGCTATACCTTCATGTGTGCTAAACATATACTCTACACTGAACTATATATTATCCTGTAGGGATAGATTACATAGGGTTACATATTATCCTGTAGGGATAGATTACATAGGGTTAGATTTGGGAGCCAGGCCCCCTTTAAGATGTAGAAAGGAAATAGCCTCTGCATCTCAGCAAGCAACCAAAGCTGACACCCTGTGGTTTTGACATTCTACTGTGTAGTTACAGTCCCACCTAACGGTCTCTGTAGATTACCTCTGCCCTCAGCATTCCCATATTAGCTTGCCAGACCTAGTACCCTGGCAGCAAGTCCAATAATTAATTAAGCAGTGACCCTTGGAAGGACCCTTGAAAGGGGTAGAGACTGGGCCTGTAACACATAAAATAGGACTGCAGCCCCAAATTGGTTTAATGACCCAGCTCTGGGCACCTCCACTTTTCGAGAGTAGCTTTTTGCCGCTTCCTCTTGCAACACCTGTAATAAAATACTTTGGGGAGATGGCTCAGTAGAATAAGCGCTTCCCTGGAAAGCACAAGGGCCTGAGTTTAATCCCCAGTTCTGCCAAAAAATAAATGAATAAAGTATTTTGGCATTGTACTGGTCTTTTCTGACTGTTCCTCTCTATGTTGGAGGGACAGCCAGGCTAAGCAAGGGTTAGTCTGGGGACCTCTAGATCCTAGAGCTACTGGAGATAAGAACTCTTAGCTTTGAACATCTTTTATTCAGTAGGCTTCTCTTTCTAATCATTTTGCAATAAATTTAATATATTACGTATACATATCTATGTGCCGCAGAACTGGCATGGCACTTGATGTTCCAGGATAAAATGGGAAGAAGGTGAAGAAATAAAGATAAAAGCCAGATCAAGTGGAACCTTTTCACCCTGGGGGAGGAAGGCTGCCTAAGGAATGCAGAGCCTTTACACACTCAGGAGGTTGATGGCATTTTAACCTCTTTGCTTAGTAACCTGTTTGCAAGCTGAAACAGTTTATTTATGTGGCTGGAAGAGCTCCCACCTTCAGCTACTCCCTACACCTATGTATTTGTATGTTTTTGTTTTCTTTTCTGTATTTAGGTCAGGGTCTACAGGGTGTATATTGTCTCGCTACATAGATTGGACGCAGTGATCCTCTTGTTTTTAGCCTCCTAAGTGCTGAGATTACAGGCCTATGCCACCATGCCCAATCTCAATTGCCATCTCATCATTCCCCCGGCGCAGCGTGCTGAGGATCAAACCCCTGCTGGCCGCTGTGCTCTCTGCTTAAGCAGACACTTTAGTCCACTGAGCTATCAGGCTGGCCCTGTATTTGTATGAGTTAAAAGAAACTGGTTGCTTGTTCCATACAGTTTCATACATTAAGGCTGCTACTGTAGTGTAACTGCTCCGGATTCTGACATGGTTTCTGATCCCAGTATTTCCTATCATTTGATATAAATGCTTAATCAGATACTTTTTTGTGTGTGATTTTTTTTTTTTTTTTTTTTTTTTTTTTTTTTTTTTTTTTTTTTTTTTTTTTTTTTTTTTTTTTTTTTTTTTTTTTTTTTTTTTTTTTTGGTCTTTCCCTCTTTTTTTTTTTGAAACAGTGTCTCACTGTGCAGTGCAGGCTAGCCTCCAACTCACAGTGATCTTTCTGGCTCAGCCTGCAGAGTGCTGGGATTACAGGGGTTATGCAGCACATCCCTCTTTCTGTCCTTTCTTTGGGGATTTTATGAAGTCTGTCTGGTCAGTTTTTGTGATTGTGGTGATCACAGACCATTTTTCTTTGCAAAGATTCATTAAATAAGTATTGTGATAGGTTTTTTTGGGGGGGAATTATCTTTCTTTTTTTTGTTATTTTATTTTATTTATTTATTTATTTTGGCAGAACCAGGGATTGAACTCAGGCCGTTGCACTTGCCAGGGAAGCACTTATTCCACTGAGCCATCTCACTGGCCCTGTTTGTTTAATTTTAGTTTTGAGACTTGCACTGAGTTGCCTATGCTGTCCTTCAAATAGTCATTCTCTGGCTGGTGAAATAGCTTAGCAGACTAAGCGTATGCTTAGGCAAGCTCAGGGACCGAGATTTGATTCCCAGTACCACATGCCACTCTGGCCCCACCCCTGGGGCACACCGAGTTGGCCGCTGAGACCAAGGATGGTGGTGCACACCTGTAATCCTAGCACTGGGGAGGCTGAAAACAGGATCACTATGAGTCTGAGCTGCATAGTGAGGCCCTCTACCAAATACATTAAAAAAAATAAATAAAATAAAACAACATAAAAAACCCATTGCCTTGCCCTAGCCTCAGAGACTGCTGGGATTGCAGGCCAACACACATGTCCTTGTTCATTCTCATATGGATAATGGAGAGGGTAAGCTTTAGTAGTTAATACAAGCTAGTACTGCTTCTTTTACAGGAAAGCTGACTGATAAGACAGCAAGCATTTTCCAAGGCAGCCAGATGAAGCTGAAGCTGGCCAATATCCAAAGAGCAAAAATCTCTGCCACTACCTTCATTAACTGCTTCTGCCATCATAAGCTCCTTGAAGTGGATGCTACTGGAGTAGAATCTGAGCTTTCAGTCCCAGACATCATACATGGACTCTGCAGCAGTAGCTGGATCCAGCAAAACCTCAGGTCTCTCCTCTTGGACTCAGCAAGTGTCCCTCTCAATTCAGGACTGTTGTCCTTTGGTCAGCTCATTGGCCTTCGCACGTTAAATGTTTCCAATATTTGCTTTTATAGTGAAGATCTGGCTGATGTTTCTCAGTTACCAAGCTTGGAAAACTTGGATATCTCTAATACTCAGATAACCACCATCTCTCCACTCCTTACTTGTAAGGACCGACTCAAATCTCTCACCATGCACTATCTGAAATGCCTAGCCATGACCAAGTCACAGATTTTTGCAGTCATTAAAGAACTTAAATGTCTACGTCACCTTGATATTTCTGGTCACAAACAACTCTGTTCAGACATAGGTTTTTATTTGCTGCATCAGAAGGATATCCTGCCTGATATTGTGTCCCTGGACATCTCCGGGAGCACTTACATCACTGATAGAGATGTAGAACATTTTATACAGAATCACCCTTCAATACGATTTGTGGGACTGTTGGCTACAGATGCTGGTTATTCTAGTTTCTTCACTACTAAGCAAGACTTAAAGGTTTGTTCTTACCTAAGTTAAGTTTTGTTTCATTTGTTTAGAACATTGTTTAATTCTTGCTGTATACTGGAATCTGTCCTAGATATTAAGAGTTAATAAGAAATATATGTTAATAATTGTTATGCACTTACTGTATGATAAGTTGTGGTAATGTGACAGACACTAAGATACCCTGCCAGCCTCTGTGCCCTAGTCTAGCCTGATTATGCTCATTATACCCATTTGCATATTACCACATGTGTCTCACTCCGTGCTGTCCACACTGTTGGCTTTAACCATCCAGTTTTTCTGATGTGGAAAAGTAAAAGTCTACTTAGAATCATGCAGTTAACTCTTAAATAGTGGACTGACATCTGTACATTTTTGTGACTCTAAAATGTGCTCTTTTCCTCTTATTAAGAGGTAAGTATAAGATGGGAGATTAGCTCTGTGAGAGTATTTTTCTGGCATTTGTGAGGTCCTGAGTGTGATTCCACAGAATGGGTTGAGGGAGCTGAATATAACTGGTCAATATGAGTATATGGCTAGCACTGTTTTTTGGCCAAGGTATGACAAAATAGTATCTATAATTCTTTTTTTTTTTTTTAGAACTGGGGATTGAAATAGGACCTTGTGCTTGCCAGGCAAGCACTTATTCTACTGAGCTATCTCTCCCGCCCCAAAGTAGTTTTTAAAAGAGCGCTTAAAAATGTTTTGAAGGGGCCAAGGAGAAAGTTCAGTAGAATAAGTGCTTCCCTAGCAAGTGCAAGTGCCTGAGTTCAATCCCCAGTTCCACCAAAAGAAAAAAAGTTTTGAAGTTGGGCTTGGTGATGCAGGCCTATAATCCTGGCAATAATCATTTTAAGTTCAAGGTCAGCCTTTGCTACATAGTAAATCCTTGCCTTAAAACAAACCATTTTGAAGCTGGGCTTGGTGGCACATACCCGTAACCCCAGGACTTGGGAGGGTAAGACAGGAGGATGGTAAGTTCAAGGCTAGTCTGGGCTATGTTACACATGAGACTGGTCACAGTGAGCTGCCCCTCCCCAAGGTCTGAAAGGATTAGGATGGAGCTCAGTGCTTACTACCCTGGGTCTGATCCCTAATACTACAAGAAAGAAAATAGTAAATCTGGACCTTCCTTGCCCTCTTGCCTTCCTGTCTTGCCCTATGGTGTTTCCTTACATGGGCTGCATATGACAGCTACATGGATTTTCCAAAGCTAAGAAGCGTGCAAGTGCTATATTCTTGAACATCTAGGGCCTTGAGCTGAATAAACCTCTTTTCTTTATATATTATTACTCAGTTTCAGGTGTTTTATTTCATTATTAAAAAACCAAAGTCAACATTTAAATACATGCTATTTCTTACACTCAAAGAGGAATGTGGGCTATGCCTTTAATGCCAGCACTGAAGAGACTGAGGCAGGAGGATCCATAAGTTTGAGGCCAGCCTGATCTACACAGTGAATTCAAGGCTAGCCTTAACTACACAATGAGAGGCTAGCCTCACAAAACCCAAACCCAGACCAAAAGAATAGGCAGTGTGGACTTAAGCATTTACAAGGTTTGTTCTTACCTAAGTTTTGTTTCATTTGTTTAGAACATTGTTTAATTCTTGCTGTGTACTGGAATTAGTAAAAGCTAAGGAAATAATGCATGATTCATTGATGGATATAGCAAGAATCCCTTTTGAAGGTTTTTCTGTATTGGCATCTGCTGTAGGCCCATGAAAGAGCAGACAAGGCAGAAGCTGCCCAGTTGTGGCACACCTTTTTTCTTTTTCAATGCTGAAATCTATATGTATATGCTTTCTTTTTTTTTTAACTGTAGAATATATCCACTGTTGATTTGTTTTGAGACAGGTGATTATGATGTAGTCCAGGCTGGCCTTGAACTTGCTATGTAGCCTAGGCTGACCTTGAACTTGTGATCATTCTGCCTTAGTCTCCCTCATTACTGGTATTATAGGTGTGCATTACTGTTTGTTTGTTTCTGGCAGACCCAGGGATTGCTCTTGCCAGGGAAGCGCTTACTCCACTGAGCCATTTCCCCCGTCCTTTGCTTTTTTGTAGTACTGGGGAATGAATGCAAGGTCTCTAAGCATAAACTAGGCAAGTGCTCTGCTATTGAGCTGCATCTACAGCCCACCTCTCCCTGTTTTGTGGTGCTGATTATCTAATATTGCTGGACAACTGTTAAACCACTGAGCTACACTCCCAGTGTCATTGTTTATTTATTTATTATTATTATTATTTTATTTATTTTTTTTTTTGTGAAACCAGGGATTGAACTCAGGTAATTAGCCTTTGTGTACACATGCACATGTAGCTTTTTTTAGAATCATCTAAAAATTGTTTGCATATATCATGTTTACCCCTAATACTTAGGTTTATAATTCCTAATTAGTACCAGATTAATGGGAGAATATGTTCTTATAATCTAATGTCTATATTCCAGCTTTCTTTTTCTTTTCTTTTTTTTTTTTTTTTTTTTTTTTTTTTTTTTTTTTTTTTTTTTTTTTTTTTTTTGAGGTAGGGACCTACTATGCAGTTCTGGCTGGCCTTGTGCTCATTTTATAGCCCCCTGGCTGGTCTCAAACTTGAAGCAATCCTCCTGTCTCAGCCTCCCAGTTTGGGATTACAGGTGTGCACCACCAACCATTCCTTCATCCTTTTTTTTTTTTTTTTTTTGCAGAATACGGGATTGAATTCAGGCCCTTGTGCTTGCCAGGCAAGCACTTACTCTACTGAGCTATCTCCCTGGCCCTGACTTACTTTGTTGAGCAGATTTCTTCTTTGTCTGTTAAACTGTTATACTGAAAGTGTTGTGTTTTGTGTCTCCTGTTGTTGCAGTTTCTATAGTGTCTGTTTTCTGTAGGCATTTTTTTTTTGTCTTTTTGAGCCTGCAGTTCAGGCTGGCCTTAAGCTCACTTTGTAGCTCAGGCTGGTCTCGAACTCACAACAATCCTCCTGCCTCAGCCTCCCGAGTGCTGGGATTACAGGCATGCGCCACCATGCCCGGCTCTTTCTGTAGGCATTTGATGTATTTGTGAAAAGGCTTTTGTGGTCATCATTATTGTGAATTAGGAGTTTTTATCACCAGTATTTGTAAGGTCTTGCCTGAATCCTAAATTATATATTTTTTAAGGTTGCCCCTTTATTTTTATTGTTTTAAAATCAATATTTTAGGTATAGTTTTATGTACAGTTGGAATTGGCTTTATGAGCTAAACTTTTTTAATAAATAAATGATTAAGCACATAGGCATTTCTTGGCATCACTGATTTGTGTGGCCTTCATTTATTTTTTTGTGCCTTTATTTTGTCATATTTCATATTTTAGTTTTTGTTTTTGAGACAAGATCTTGTTATGTAGTTCAGACTGGCCTTGAACTAGCTGTGTAGCCCAAGCTAGCCTTGCACTTGCAGTGATCTTTCTTTTTCAACCTCCCTAGTCCTGGGATGTTTTAGCATTTTTGAGATGGAATTTCATTATCTTTTCTAGGCTGGTCTTGAATTCCTGGGCTCAAGTGATCTTTATGCCTTAGCCTCTTCTGTACTGGAGCTAGAGGAATTCATCACCATCCCTGACTTAACTCTTTTCTTTTTTTTTTTTTAATCTGCAAAAAAACCTAAGACTTTTGCACTGAGCTATATTATCAACTCTTTTGTTGTGGTAAGGAACCTAGGCCCTCAGGTATGCTAGGGAAGTTTTCTGCCACTAAGTTAACTTGACTCTTTTTGTTTTGAAAAGTTTTTTTTTTTTTTTTTGGCAGAACTGGGGGTTGAACTCAGGCCCTTGCGCTTGCCAGGGAAGCACTTATTCCACTGAGCCATCTCCCCAGCCCCTGTTTTGAAAAGTTTTGATGGATGATAATTTTAAATAGTTCATTTTTTTCTGCAAAACTTCAATTGTAAGTACATTGGATCTTAAACTTCCATTTTGACACTTTTTAAAAAAATTTAGCACAGTGTCTCATTACACAGATAGGACTTACAGTGATTCTGCTTTCAGTCTCCCAAGTGTTGGGATTACAGGTGTGCGCCACTATGCCCAGGCTCAATTGCTGTTTCAGTGTGTGCTGGGGGTGGGGCCGGCACAGCATGCCAGAGATCGAACCCTAGCCCCTGACTCTCATCTTTTTTTTGTTTGTTTGTTTTAAACTTATTTTGATTTTTTTTAATGTTATTTAATACAGGATCTATAGGGTCTCACTGTGCAGATTGGACTTGCAGTGGTCCTCCTATTTTCAGCCACCCAAGATTAAGGGACTGTACCACCATGCCCAGTCTCAGTTGCCTTCTCAGGGTGCCCCAGAGATGGGGCTGGCACACCAGGGATCGAACGAACCTCAGTCCCTGTGTCTGCCTAATCAGGGGCTTTAATCAGCTGAGCAATCTGGCTGGCCCTCTTTTTCTTGTCCTTACTACATTTTTATGAGTATCTTTTCTTGAATATACTTTGTATAATAAATCTCTGCTTAACTTTTATGATATTCACATTTTCTTTCATATACCAAAGTATACTTTGTTGTAATTTTCTTCTGTTTATGGGAAGACTTTTCTTGGAATGTGTAGGTTTTTATTTTCTAATTCTTTTTGTTTGCTTGTTTGTTTTTTTACTTATTGTTTTGTATTTTTTCTTGAGACAGTTCAGTTTGTCCTTGAACTCGCTGTGTAGTTTTGGCTGGCCTTGAACTGGAGGCAGTCCTCCTGCCTCAGCCTCCTAAGTGCTGGGATTACATGCCTGTGCCACCATGTGCAGCTCATTGCCTAATTTCTTGTGATTGTTTTATGTAGAATTGATCAGAATTTTGTTTGTTGGAACCTAGTTGATAGGGTGCCTAATTCAAAAGCACTCTTGTCTGTTTAGTTGAGTGAGATTTCGAGAAATGAGGTTGCTATTTATTGGTTATGTTGGGATAGATTGTTTTTTGTCTTTTTGAGACAGGGTCTCACTATGCAGCTCAGGCTGGCCTTAAGCTCACTTTGTAGCTCTGGATGGTCTCAAACTCACAACAATCCTACCTCAGCCTCCCAAGTGCTGGGATTATAGGCATGCGCCACCACGCCTGGTCCAAGTGGAGTTTTTATTTTGATTTTATAGGATTCTGTCCCACATCCCCCACTGCCACTGCCATTTTTTCCCCCTACTAATCATAAATCTGAAAACTGGGTCATGTCTAGTTTTATTTAATTTTTTTGTTGATTTTATGATTTAGAAAGAAGATGGAGGGGAGGGTGTTTGTGGAAAGAGAAAATAAAGAAGACAGGTGATTGTCACTACGTTTCAGACCCAGTATTTGTAGAGTGTTTAATATGTATACTTCAGTAATACATGGAAAAATTATAATGCTAAGTAAATACTATTAATTGCTTCATTTTCGTATTTTATGAAGCCTTGCCCTTAATTTTCTCCGAGTGATTAGAAAACTGTATTACTAGTTGTTGAAAAACTTAATTAGCCATTGTTAGTTGAGGTCTTAATTGTAATGTAGGGGTTTTTGTTTTCTTTTTGAGTCAAGATTTCATTGGGCAGTTCAGGCTGGCCTTGAACTCACTTTATTGCCAAGGCTGGCCTCAAATCCTCCTGCTTCACCCTCCCAAGTGGCTAGGATTAGAGATGTATGCCACCACACCTGGCCTGTGTAATGTAGTAATAGGAAGATGATACTGTATTTGATTCTGATGCCACCAGTTAATTGCTTTGTTAAATTAGTAACACACTCAGCTTCTCTGGTAAAAAATGGGTAGGTAAAAAATGAGGTTAATGAAAGAATCTTTGAGAGTTATGTTTAAATAAGAACATTCTAAATAGCTTGGAATATTTAATGCAACACCTGTTGATACTGTTTCAAACCCTGGGAGTTCAGAAAAGGCTGAATGACCAGTGAAACCTACCATGGCTGTGTTTTTCAGGTTGCTGGAGGAGCCAATTTGAGTCAAATTGCTGAAGCACTGAGCAGATACAGGAACAGGTCATGTTACATGAAGGAGTGTCTCTACAAACTCTTCATAGAGACGTTTTCAGTACATGCAAGCATGCCTGCTCTTTTAAAGGTAATTACATCTCAGAAAGGCAGTTTTGATTACTACATCTTACTTGATCTGATTAAAAGCTGTCCACCAGAAATACTATAACTTCAGTGTCTTCTTCACTGAACCACGTGTACTCAACAAGAAAGGAAATCAGTGTTGGCTTTACCAGATTGTCTCTTGCTTTATGCATCTGAACTTATGTGAGGAACTAGGGATGTACCTCAGTGCTTATATACTGTGAACAAAGTTGTTGGTTTGATCTCTTAACACTAGGAGAAAATATGAATATAAATGAATGAATTAGAGTTAAGAATTTGGTTTGAGGATGTGTAGTTTGTATCAAGATGTTCTCCCAAAACCTTATGCTCAAAGACGGGCTTTTGAGGATGTAATTGGATCATGGAAACTAATCTATGGGTGAGTGTATAGTAAATATGTTGTTGGGAGATAAAACTTGATTCAGAAGAGGTCAGGGCCGGGGAGGTAGCTCAGTAGAATAAGTACTTGCCTGGCAAATGCAAGGTCCTAAGTTCAATCCCCGGTTCTGCAAAAAGACAAAAAAAAGAGGAAGTGTGTCACTGTGGGGTGTGACCTGGAAGGGTCTACCCTCCCCCCTTGTTTTCTTGAGATAGTGCTCATAAATGTAGTTCAAGTTGGCCTGGAACTTTCTGGGTAGTCCAGACTGGCCTCAAACTTTTGGCAGTCCTCCTGCCTCAGCCTTCTGAGGGTTAGGATTATTGGTGTGTGCCACCATACCAGGCTCTCCCTCACCTTATGAGACAGAATCACTATGCAATTCAGGCTGGCCTTGAGCTAACTTTATAGCCTGTCTTGGTCTGGAACTTGCAATAGTCCTTCCTGCCTCAGTCTCTTGAGTGCTGGAATTACAAGCATGCACCACCATGACCAGCATGCTACATAGTTCTTAAGAAAGCTGTTTAAATGGTATAAAAAATTGTAAGAGCTAATTTGTGGTACAGCAGTTGTAAATGCATATTATGTACACTGGGAATAGGATGCTTGTAAGATTTCCGTGTTAAAGGTTAAATTTTTTGTTTGTTTTTTGAAACAAAAATCTTGCTATTCAGTTCATGCTGACTTTGAACACATGAAGCAACCAATGTTGGCCTTGAATTTAGCAGTTATCCTCCTGTCTTAGCCTCCCAAGGTCTGGGATTATAGGCATGCACCACCATACCTGACAAAATTTTAGACTATTAACTCATGAAGAAATGCTGTGGATGCAAATTACTTGAAAAAATATTCATTTATAAAAGCTTATTTAGGTTTGGCAAGAAATGCACACAAGTAGGATAGACAGTATTACTGAAAATTATCTGAAAAAATGGGTGTTCTTGTGGCCATAAAAAAGCCAAACATACCAGGATGTTTTGTGTGCTGTGCACACGTCAGTCATCTTTATGTGTGAAATGTTTTAAAGAAATTCATAAAAAAATTATCTAAAATACATTTGTCAATTGTTATAATTTTAATTGGTATGAGTAATATTAACTTATATTTGGGCACTAACTCACATTCAAGCAGCTAACTGGATTTGGTCCATTTCTGGATTTTTTAATTAATTTGCTTAGTAAAAAGATCAAACTCCCTAATGGGGCAGTTGTAAATTTACCACTGGTAATTCAAACTGTTGGGAAACTTGTTTAAACAGTTTTGAGTTTTGCCAGAAAGGAAGCTCAGGTAAAGTTGGGCCTGCAAATTTGGAGCAGATGAGAGCTTGGTTGCTGAAGTAAAAAGCCTAATACTCTACTGCAGAACAGTAGGAAAAATGGCTTGAGAGCAGTATTGGAACAGCAAGATCCTCCCTTGGCAAAGCTGAATGGTGCAAGGCTGAAAAGCTTTGCTCTGAAGAGCAGGCCTGGGGCACTAGGGTGGAGAAGAGCTTCCTAGGGCATTGATGCCCCAGGATTCAATTTATGCAGTTCAGTCGTCCATGTACTCCAGGCCTCTGCAGCCACCACCAAGTTGCAAAAGAGCTCAGCAATTGCTCCAGCTCATGGCAGACCTTGGCATCTTCCACATGATGTTGGTTTTAGGTACGTGAAAAATGCAAGAGTTGTGGGGTCAAGACGGCTTCCTTCCAGGTTTCGGGGGAAGGCCTGGGAGGCTAGGCAGTGTGCCTCTGAAAGGGTAGTGTGTGAAGCCGAAAGTACAGTGGAGAGCCTCAGTCTATTATTGTCTGAGGAAAAGCTACAAGGATGACCAAAGCCATCCCAAGAGAGTTGTGGGATAGGGCCACTAAGCCCTCAGGTTCACATCTCACCACTATTGACCAGGTTTGGTAGATAGGAAGCTATGAGATACCATGTTTGCTCTGCTGAGTTTTGGTTTTGCTTTGGTCCCATTACTTCTTCTCCTCTGATTTCTCCCTTTTGAAATGGGAACATTTACTCTGTGCCTTTGTATGTTGGCAGTATTTGTCCTTTTTTATTTTTATTTTTACAGAGACTCACAGGTAAGAACTTGCCTTAAATCTCAGAAGAGACTTTGGACTTTGGCTTTTCAGCAATTCTGAAACTATTAGACTTCAGCAACTTACAGAGATAGACTGAATACATTTTGCATTTACATGCCCATAAGTGTTTTGGAGGCTAGGTGTGGAGTGTTGTCATTTATGTCTAGATGTCTCCCCTAAACCTGGTGCTTATAGGTAAGGCTTTTGGAGGTGGTGCACCACAGGGACTAATCTACTGATGAGTTACAGCTAAGTGTACTGTTGGGAAGCATAGCTGGTCTGAGAGGAGGTGGATCACTGAGGATGTGGTCTGGTAGGGTCCATCATCCCACCCTTGGTCTCTCTCTGCTTCCTTTCTGCCGTCCATGAGCAGCCCTTCTCAGCCCTACCCCTCTGCTGTGCTACCTGACCTTGGACTGAAACCTCTGCAGACTGTGATCCAAAGTAAACTTTTCCTCCTTCAATTTATGGGCATAAGGTATTAGAGTCTCAGTGGTTTCAGAGGAGGATCATTGAACTGTTTTGTCCAAAATAGGACTTAAACATCTATTAATATAAGTTCACTTAACTTCTTATGTATTCATTAATTCCTAAATAAAAATCTAACATGTGATTCTCTTTTTTTTTTTTTTGTGCAACTGGGGGTTGAGCTCAGGACCTTGTACTTGCCAAGCAAGCACTTACTCCACTGAGCCATCTCCCCGGCCCTCTGATTCTTTTTTTTTTAATGGGGGCTATAAATCAAATCCTCAAATTCATGCATGCAGGGCAAATGCTCTACATCTGAGCTCTATTGCCAGCCCCTAAAGTCTTAATTTTCTGAATGCATATAAGAATAGCAAAGTAAAAATCATTTAAAGGTGTCTAAAATTATAATTTATTTTGTGAAGAAAGTAGAATTGCTAGTTTTCATGTAGTCAGTTTTTACATTGGCTTAGGGAAAAATAAATTTATTTTAAATATAATCAAAAGTATTTAGCTGTTTGGGAAAGGTACTTTACTGTGTGTGTGTGTAAAAGTGTTGTGTTTTTGTGGTAGCCGAGGTGAAATGTAGGGCCCCTTGCATGATAGTCATTCAGTCACTGAGCTAAACCTGTGGCCATGTGTGTGTGTATTTTAAACTACATTTATGTAAAATTAAAAGAAATTAGGAAATGAAACATCTTGTAAAATTTTTTATTGTAATCTGCAGTTTCTTAAAAATGTGGCAGGACTGGCTTGTTAGCTTAGAGGTAGAACACTTGCCTACCTTTTTTTTTTTTAGTTTTTACTTTTTATTATTATTTTTTAAAAAATACAAAATAGTGATAGGAGAAAACAGCATTATTCATGATACAAGATTTCACTAAACAAAGTAATAGGAATCCAACAGTGGTTGCTGTATTACATGATGCTCTGTGCAAATTAGTTCTTCAGATTACCAGATATAAATGTATGTTTTGTTCTAAAGAAAAAACAAACAAACAAACAATAAGAAGTTATAAGAAATTCAAGAGAGGAAAAAAATCAGAGTAAAAACAAAAATTGTAAGCATTAACTGCTCCTTTTTTTTATATTCGTATAATTAGAATTCTCAGAGTAGAAAGGAGTAGGCAACAAATATTTAAAGACTTAAGATTTCTGAATTTCAATTTATAATACCACATTTCCGAGAAAAATGAACCTTTTGCACAAGAAATTTAAATAAAATCGCATCAAGATACACAAAAATGAAATTGTCCAAAACTTATAAAGAAAAAATGATTAAAGCATATGCATAAAAATATTAACTATGGAAGAACAAAATTAAATAGCGTCTTATTCCACATTAGAAAGAAAAAAGAAAAAGGACCAAGTGTGTAAGAAACTAGACTAATTAAAGGACTGAAAGAAAGAAAAAGATCTATCCTCTTTGAATTTTATACTTAGCAAACATACCTTTGAAAACTAAAAGTAAAAATATTTTCATACCTCCAAACATAGCATGTAGGAAATAAAAAAGAACATAGTTCAAAAGACAAGAGAAGTTGCAGTATGTTCCTGGGTGAACAATAAAGATCTCTCAAAGTTATAGTTATGCAGGATTATATAAAATATATTAGATGAACCCTTATTAAAAGGTTATTGAAGATTTCTATGAAACAGTACCAATCTTCTGCCAGGTTGTACACATATATATATGTGTGTATATAAAGCACAAGGAAGAAGTAATATAAAGTCAACAGAAAATGGAAATATACTTTATAAAGTTTCTAATACTAGGAGAAGATATCATGATGTCTTTTAGAAAATTGTGATTCAGAAATGTAGCATAAATCTTAAAACAAAAATTAAGATTATTCAGAAAATTAAATACTAATTAATTAAAAATTAAATGTTTTAAAACAATTGAACTAAAAAGATTTCATGATAGTAAAGAAGTACTAAGAATAAAACATAAGATAAATGCTGGAATGGCAAATAAGTGACCATCACTTCTGACACTTTGGGAATAGGATATCGCACAAATTTCTAGTGTGTTTGTGAACATGGATAATGACCATGATGCTTACTGGTGGCCAGGTGTCACTTGTGGGACTGAGCTGCAGCTATTTCCTTGAAATCCATCCTATAGATCCATATGGAATCATGACCCATAGGGTACAAGAGAAGTCCATTTGTAGAGTGTGCTGATGGAAATATTTTGCTGCTGTACACAAAAGAATAACTGAAAGACTACTATTGTATACCTCTTATTGTCCTGTGTTTAATTGTTTGCCCTATTTGGTATGTTCTTTCCATTCTCATTCATGGGGTTTTGATCACTTTGCTCCCTCTGTAGAATATCATTTAGTAATAATATAGGCTTGGCTTTGTCATCCTAAAGTTCTTTAGTTCTTTGTCATGGAAGTATTTTACTTTTCCATTATACTTGAAAGAGAGTTTTGCAGGGTATATGAGTCTGGCTTGGAATTTGTTTTCTTGCAAGACTTGAAGTACTTTGCTCTATGCTCTTCTGGCCTTCATCGTTTGTGAAGAGAAATCTGGCATTATTCTGATGGGTTTTCCTTTAAATGTGATCTGTTTCTATTCTTTAGCAGCTTTTTATATACTGTTCCTGTGCTGAATTTCTGGGATCTTGATTATTATATGTCTGGGAGTGGTTTTAATTGGGTTGATGTTATTTGGAGTTGTATATGCTTCAGTTCCCTTAATGTCAGATTGTTGTCCCATATTTGGGAAGTTTCTGCTATTACTTCTGCCATATTCTTTTTATATCATTTGTATTGACTCCTTCCTTCTCATTGATGCCTATTAGTCTTACATTGTTTATCTTTTCATCATCTTGCAGGTGTTGAATTATTTTTTCCTGCATCCTAGTTGTTTTTAAGAGCTCTTTGCTTATTTTTTCACTAGCTTATTTTTCACTAGCTGCAATGTTGTCTTTAAGGTCAGAGAGTCTATTTTCACTTTCACTCAAATGGATTTTCCAGCTTGTGATTGAGGTTTTAATTTCTTGTATATCTTTTTGGATCTGTTTAAAAAATTCTATTTCCTTCCTGTATTGCTTATTCAGACGAGCCATCATTTTTATATTCTGCTCTATTTTTTTTTAATCAGTGTGTTCTTCAGAAGCACTTAGTACTTCTTTGATTATAGTTATCACTAATTTCTTTTTTCTTAAGGTCTCACTATGCAGTTCAGGCTGGCTTAAGCTCACTTTGTAGCTCAGGCTGGTCTCGAACTCACAATAGTCCTCCTGCCTCAGCCTCCCGAGTGCTGGGATTACAGGCCTGCGCCACTGCGCCCGGCTAGCTTTTCCCACTTTTATAGCTTACCATCCCTCTCAGTGTTGTTGGCTTGCCCTGTTTTTCTTACAAGGTTTTGCACTGAGATATAAGGTATAACTTTGATTCATGTTTGTATCTGCTATAGCACCTTGAATGAGTGAAGTGCAGTAAATGGTTATGAAATCAATGAGGTAGATGTACAGAGGAGGGAAGTAATTTGCCTGGAGCCACACAGCTGGTTTTTGGCTGCATTTATATAAGAATGTATTAATGTAATACCTCAATATCTTAAAAGGTACTGCTGAGGATAGGGAAAATTGTTTAATTGAGCAAGTGTGGGTAAGAATGATAATGTTCTCAATGTGCTACTAAATCAAGTTTTTTTTCAGCTTGTAGCTATAGGAATGAGGAATCACCCTTTGGATTTGACAGTGCAGTTCACAGCCAGTGCCTGTGTCCTCAATTTAACGCACCAGGGCCTGGCCCAGGGGATGCCTGTGCGCCTGTTGTCAGAGATTACCTGTCTGCTTTTCAAAGCTCTGAGAAATTTCCCCAGTTACCTACAGGTAATTTGAGTTGAATATTGTATTTATGCTTTTTTTTTTTTTTAAACTATATTTTGTTGTTTCAGGCTCTCACAACACAGCTCGAACTCATAGTGATCCTCCTGCTTTCAGCCTTCCTATTGCTGGGATTACAGGCACCACTATGTCTGGACTCGGGCGGGCTCAGCCCACCCTTGGGGTGGGGCTGGTGTGGCATGTGGTGTAGAGATGGAACTGCAGTCTTGCTTAAGCTTGCCTAAACAGGTGCTTTAGTCTACTAAGCTATTGTTCCAGTCCACCCCTTTTTACTTTATAGAAAAAAGAACCCAAAATTTCATAACAAGGTAATAGGAGGGTGACATTGGCTAATACATTGCATATTGTTATCTTTAATTGGTTATCAGAGTAAAAGATGAAGGCATTTAATTGTCCAAATCATTTGTGCTTTTTATCCTCATGAAAAATACGTATTATTTAGGTTTTTGTTTTTTTGTTTTGTTTTGTTTTGTTTTCTCCCAGCAAGGGAAAAGGAAAAATAAGATAAGCTCATGTTTGTTATAGGAAATAAAAATAAGCAATGAGGTTAAAAATTTTCAAATTCTCAGAAATATCTTTTAACAATTCATATATCCTTGTAAGCTTAAAATTGACCTTTAGTGCATACGTGAAAGTTAGGTCAAGTGGAAATACAGATCTGTATATAAAAGCTAAAACCATAAAACTTCTAGAAGAAAACAAAACATTTTAACTCAGGGTAAGCAAAGTTATTTTAGGATACAAAAGAACTACATATTAAAGAAAAACTTGGGGATTAGGGTTATAGCTCAGCAACTTAAGTTCTTGCCTGGAAAGCACAAGGTCCTGAGTTCAGTCCCTGGTGTCCAAAAAAAATCAGAGCTGGTCACCATGGTACAACCCTATAATTTCAGCTACTTGAAAGATGGACTAAAGGATTAAAAATTCAAGGACATCCAGGACAGTTTATTGAAACATACCACAGTTAGCAAAAGTGCAGTGGGCATGCTTGTAATCCCAGATCTCACATTCGAGTTCAGTCTGGGCAACTTAGTGACTCAGTGAGAGCTATAAAGGACTGGAATACAGCTCAGGATAAAGGCCTAGGATTCAACCTTCCCCACAAAAAAAGTAGGGGTACTGGAGATGGAGGTCAGCAGTACAGCTTTTGCCTGGTGTGTGCAAGGCCTGGATTTCATTTGCCAGCACTTCAGGATGTTGGTAATTGTTCAAAAGTAAGGACTGTTGGTGCACACTCATACTTTCAAAGATTTGAAGATATGTATCAGGGAAATTCAGCTTAAAACTACAGCGAAATATCGTAACTCCTAGAGATCATTATAACTTTCTTTAGGTTGGCTAAACATTTAAAATATGACCATAGCAGGGTATACAACAACTGAAATTCTTTTCTGGTTTTGTTTGTTTAAGACAGGATTTCAGATGTCTGGCTGAAATTCTTATGTTAATTATCAGAATATAAAATGATATAAGCACCAGCACAACAGTGGTAATTTCTTTAGAAATGACACGTATACTTTGCATACCCAGTCATTCTATACCTTGCTATTTGCTGAAAAGAAACAAATGTTAATGTTTATATAAAGGCTTATTCACCAGTGTTCAAAGGAACTTTAGTTTTGATCACAAAACACTGAAATCTGGCTGGGGTTGTGGCTCAACAGCACAGTACCTGTCTGGCAAGTGCCAGTGCCAGGCACTGAGTTTGATTCACAGTACAAAACAAAACAAAATAAGCAAAGACTGGGCATGGTGGTGTGTGCCAGTAATTGTAGCACTTGGGAGGCTGAACACAGGAGGATCACTACAAGTCTGATCTGTGTAGTGAGACCCTGTACTAAATACATAAATAAAATAAACAAAATCCTGAAATCATCCTAGGGCTGGCAAGATAGCTCAGTGGTCTAGAGCGCCTCTCAGGGACCGCGGTTCGAGCCCCAGCACCACATGCCATGCTAGCCCCTCCCCACAGGGCGGGCTGAGTTCACCCCCTACCCCCGCAAACAAAGAATCCATGATGTGTAGCAAGACACTGAGACACTGTAATAAATAAAGGAATTAAAAAAAAAAAAAGAAAGAAATCATCCTAAATGTCCAACAACAGATGAATGAACAAATTGTGATATATTTATATAAGGAAATGGTATTTAGCATGGAAGGAGTGGAATAGCTATCGTATCAAAAACATTTGCCAACCAAAATATGTGCGAGTAGATGCTATATGATTCAATTTGCCTGAAACTTTAAAAATCAGACTTTTTAACTATAATTTTCTGGGACTTGGGCTTGAAAGTTGGGATTCCCCAGAAGGGCTGAATGCCCAATGAAACTCTGAGGTGATTCTTTTTTTAATTTAATATATTTCGGTTTTTTTGAGACAAGGTCTCACTGTAGTTCAGGCTGGCCTTCATCTAATTCTGTAACCCAGGCTGGCCTCAAACTCTAGGCAGTCCTCCTGCCCCAACCTCTCTAGTGCTAGGATACATGGATGCGGATGCACCACCACACAAGGCTTGATGGAAGTGTTTTAAAGTTGATTATGATAATGGTTACACAGGTGAATAAACTTGTCAGTTCCAACTGAAATGTATACTTTTAATGTGAGTTGATTTTTAGAAATAAAATAAGGCCCTTCATGAAATCTAGTTTCGACTAGCCTTGGAAACTTGCAAGATCCTGTGTACCCTATCTTTTTGTTGCTGTTGTTTTTTAAATAGCAGTGGCAAAGTTTAAAACAATTTAGAATGAGGGAGAAATTGCCTCTGCAGAACAATTGTGGGCTGAGTAAAAAAAAAAAAAACAAGATCAGGGCTGGTGAGATAGCTTAGTGGTCATGTTTTTGTGTTTGTTTTTGTGGAATCAGGGATTGAACTCAGACTCTTGTACTTGCCAGGGAAGCACTTATTCTACTGAGTCATCTCCATTGAACTCAGACTCTTGTACTTGCCAGGGAAGCACTTATTCTACTGAGCCATCTCCCTGGCCCCAAAGATAGGGACTTTTTTTTTTTTTTGGCAGAACCGGGGATTGAACTAAGGCCCTTGAACTTGCCAGGCAAGCACTTTCTCTACTGAGCCATCTCCCCAGCCCACATGCTGCGCCAGCCCTGCCCCCCAGGATGGCCTGACATGGCCACATACACACACAGAAAAAAAAATAGAATAAAGCAAGATCAGAGAACTGTGTGGAGGACACAGGGTGGGTTATCATGAGGAGAATCTTTTTTGTGTGGCAGGCATTAGTTGTAGGATTAAATGTAAATCTTGGAGAAGCCTGGGTCCACTACAATAGACAAGAACATCTCACTGGTAGCACTGTAGAAATGCTTAGAACCTGTTTTTAGAATGAAGTATTACATTTGCTTACAGTTTCTTTTATTCTTTAAAAGTTACAGAAGAATTGTCTTCTCTCCTTAACCAATTCCAGAATTCTCATGGAAGTTCCATTTGACAGGCAAGTATAAGTAAAACTTAGTCACTGATTATACTGTTGAGCAGTGTTATTCTGTGCATTGTTGGCTCTTGACTCAATTAAGGCTCATAAGGTATTGAGGAGCAGTCATGCTTAAGCTTCTTCCTCAGGGATAGGCTCAGAGACCTTCTAGTTGTAGATGTTCTCTCCAGAGGGAGTCCAGTACCTGTTGCTGGGGAAGAGTATGTGCTTCAAGAGTCACATATTCTTCCCCCTATCTTTGCACGTAAATTTCCTCATGAAGTAGTGACTCTTAGCCTCTTATTTCCTTTCTTGGTACTATGAGTTGAACCCAGGACCTTTTCATGGGGCTGCCTTCTGGTCCCTCTGTGATTTTTGAGACAGTTTCTGAGTCACTAAGTTTTCCAGGGTGGTCTCAAACTTGTATTCTTCTTGCCTTAGCCTCTCAGAGTGCTGGGATTACAAATGTGCATGGCAGGTGGTGACTCTTAAGGGAATTACATGTGATGATTGTAAAATACCTGCCTATCATAAGTATTGGTTGTTCTAACAATCTTAGCCTTTATTATTTTGACATTGATTATTGATTTTAAAAATTAGCTTATGCATTGCACAAGGATTCCTTTTGAGACATTTGTAAAACTTCGACTCCTCAGTTTAAAACATGCATTAATAGTTTTTCTTTTTTCATGTATGATAGTTTTAAGCACAGAGATTAATTACAAGCTGTGAGAGCTGAGCTCTTCATTTTGGGGCCACGGTTAGCTGAAGTCACTCTAGCTCAATGATGTGTCTGGCACTGTCTACAGTTAGAATTACAAACTACTACTTTGGCAACTCCCTTTTCAGGCTCACCATCATAAAAAATGCTAAAATTTTGAAATATTTGTTTGATCTGTTGACCTTGTATATTATGCTTACTTCAGATTTTATTTATTAATTTATTTATTTGGAACCGGGATTGAAGTCAGACCCTTGCAAGGCAAGCGCTTATTCTACTGAGCTATCTCCCCAGCCCTTAAAAAAATCTCTTTCTGGGAAACAAACCTAATACTTGGTACATGCTAGGCAAGGGTTCTCCCACTGAGCTACACTCAACCTGTTTACAACTTCACAAACTTTTTGTAATTGTGGGTGAAATGAATTTTGCTTTTCAGATTTAGTGCTACGAGGTTTGTCTTAGGGTGGCTGTACAGGCATGAGAACCCCAAGGTCCAGACCATGGTGGTGAGCATCGTCTCCACCCTTGCTGTGCAGGTAATGGCCCTCGGGTGCTGGGACCAAGGGTTCCATCTCCCTTGTCTGATAGCTGGGATATTTCACCTGTGGCTTTCTGTTTTTAGCTATCACGTGAGCAGCTCTCGGAGCTGCGTGGAGACCTCTTCTTGGCAGTGAAGGTGGGTTGAGTTGATAATTACTTTAAAAAGAATCATTGATTTTAATTAAGGCAATTGAAAAAAATTAAATCACTGTAAAACCCCATTAAAATGAAAAATCTTGAAGACTTGTTCCCCTTAAGAAGCTTTGTACTATAGCACATATTTATCTCCACATTTCTTTTAAAAATATTTGTACTGCAGTTTTGTTTTTTTTTTAATTTTACTAGCTTTGGGTGTTACCTCATTTTGCTGTTAGGTTAAATAAAAACATACATATATTTTGTCTTCATTCCTCAACAAACTTAAAGTACAAATTTTTTTTTTGTGGCCAGCTCAGCCTGCCCTCAGGGCGGGTCTGGTGCAACATGTGCTGGGGATCGAGCCACCATCCGTACACCTTGCTATCTCTCTGGTTCCTAAAGTACAAATTTTAATAAATCAGTAATATCTACATTAGGATCATGCTAATCTTGCTTACTAACAGTTTTGTGTTGTTTTATTTTTTACTTAATTTAGAGGAATTTGAGTCACATTTTAAAATTTTTCAGTGTTGGGGACTGAACTCAGGGCCTCCTGAATGCTAAGCAGATGGTCTGTACTAGGCACAGAGGCTCCATCTCCAGCCCCTTCTTCTCCCTTCCTCCTTTCCCTTCCCTCCCCACCTCTTTCCCTTCCCTCCCAACTCCCTGCCCTCCCCTGTGTCCTCTTGCTCTGCTGCCCATGCTGACCTCAGTGCTTGCTTCAGCAGCACATGTACCAACTTCACCTCGAACTCAGTATCCTCCTGGCTTGCAAATAGCTGGGATTACAGGCACGTGCCACACTTGGCTTTTAACGTCTTCAGATTTTATGTTAACTGTGTACTCATGGCCTTTATGCAGTTTCTTTTGAGTTCTTGGCCTTTTTCTGATGTATAGGATGTTTTATGAGTTAAGGAAAACGTTTCACTTTTATTTATTGCAGGGTTGGGACTCTTAACCCAGAAACTTAGCCTTAGTAGGCAAACACTTGTTACCATTGAGCTGCCTCCCACATCCTGCTTTTTGACACATTCTGTTTTTCCTCAGTTTGCTGTTTATCTGTTTTTACTTTGCCTATAGTGTGTTTGGCCATGTAATTTTTTTCATGTGGTTAATTTTTTCTTTGATGTTTCTGGATTTAGTGGCCAGAATATTTTCCACACTTGCCAAATATTTTCCAGTTTTATAGAGTTTAAAAAAATTCTAAGAATTTAAAAAAATTCTTAGGTTTTTCAACTATGGCTATTTTCTTTTTCCTTCTTTCCCTCTCCCTCCTTCTGTTCCTCCTTTCTTTGGGGTATACTAAGAATTGAACCCAGTGCCTCCCACGTGTTAGGCAAGTGCTGTGCCACTGAACTACATTCCTACATCCCTAGCCCTCTTTGCTTTTTCAGTGTGTAAGTATTTATTAAGGTTTTGCTTTTTGTTTTTTTTTTACTTTTTGAGATGAAGAGGTCTGTGTTAGGCAGGATTTCTTTAGTTTATACACATGGCAGTCTTCAGGAAGACCTTCACTGTTCTCTACACCAGGCTTATGCTCATGCTCACTTAATAATTACAGGGCCTAGGGGCAGGGAGATATAGTTCAGTGGAATAAGCATTTCCCTGGCAAGCACAAGGGCCTGAGTTCAATCCTTGATTCCGCTAAAAAAAGAAAAAAAAAAAAAATAGGGCTTTAATAATTACAGGGCCCATTTGTAACTTTGCTTCTCCATGTGTTTCTGTTGCCTCTGCATACTTTGTTAGACAGTTTTCTTCTTTCCAGTGTTACACAGTGCTGCCATTGTTAAATACTAAACTTCCATGTCAAGTGCTAAGAAAAAAAATTTTCATTCTGTTACATTAAATTTGTAGATTGACTTCAAAAAAATTAACATCTAGTAATGTTACTCCATTTAAGTCTTTTATGTATTCCAGAAGAATGTGAAAATTTTTTTCACATTTCTGTTGTATGTTTGTAACATTTATTCCAAGATTTATTTACATTTATTCCATACCTTATACTGGAGTGGTATCTGTTGAGCATTTGATATTCAGCTAGTGGGTTTATTCTTTTCTATTAGTTTGTACATCTATTTTAAACATGACTAAAGCTGAGGATAAAAATAGGTATAGAAACCAAGAGCAGTTTGGAACATATTAATTTCTTTTTCAAAAAGACAAAAAAAAAATAATAATAATTTTTAAATTTATATCTTGGTACAAGGTCTCACTCTGCAACTCGGAGGTGGGGCCAGCACGGCGCATGGTGCCGGGGATTGAACCCTGTCCTTGTGCTTGCCAGGCAGCCGCTTAGACTGCTGAGATATCTCTGCCTCAAGGACATATTAATTTCTGAAGTGCTCAAAATGTCAGGACAGCAGTTTGGTATGTGGATGAAGACTGATGAATTGGGCTAGCTAGAAGTTGAGTCATTAGACATTTTGCTTGTTATTAAAATTAGTAATATGGAGGACCAGAACCTGATTGAAGTAGGGGGGGGAAATAGAAAATAAAAAGTGGAGACAATTTTTAAAATACATTAATGAGGGCAGCAGAAAAATAGATGCAGGGTCTTTTTTTTTATTTGTTTTTTTTTTTTTGTGAGATAATTCCATCAAGACTTTTTTTGGTGATACTAGAGCTTGAACACAGAACATTCACACTGAGCTGTATCACCAGCCCTTTTTTATTTCTATGATGAGTTCTCTTGATACATTCTGCCCTGAGTGGGCAAATATTTCAGCGGGATCTCCTTTCCAGTAACAGACATATTTTGATGTTTGGTGCTGTTTCATTTTCTGTGTCTTTTTTATAAGCCTGTTCAGTGAAAGTGGTTGTCTTATTTCCTCTCACACAACAGTGTTGCTATGCCTGAAGCAGAAATAAGCCATTAAATACTAGCTTAACTTGTTCAGAAGTAGTCTTCTGTAAGCTGGAAGGTCTCAGACCATGATAAAGTAAGCCAGAGGTGTTTCTAAGGGTAAGGAGGGTACCTGGTCGGAACTCAGGTGCTGTGCTCTAGCACAGTGAGCTGTTTGCTAGCCTCAAGCAGACCTGAGTTCTTACCCAGGACTACTTGGCTGTGTTTCCTCCCTTCTGCCTGTTTCCCAGTCTTTTTTTTCAGGGATTGAACTCGGGACCTTACACTTGCCAGGTAAGCACTTATCCTATTGAGCCGTCTCCCCAGCCCTTGTTTCCCAGTCTTTACCTGGCTGGCATCATTTTTTAATTCTTGTTTAGATATCACCTTTCTCCCACCCTCTCTAAACTTAAATTCTTTCATTTCATTTAGATGTGAAAAACCTTTTTTTTTAATATTTTTTATGCAAATGAATACCTTGCAGATAGTATTAGCTGAGTGTTCTCAATCAATAAGAGGGGAAGAGCTAATATATACTTGATAATAAACTTTATTACCAATCCAGAATTGAACTAAAGGGCTTATTAAACCTTTTGTTTTTTTGTCTTTTTGAAGGGCCGGGGAGATGGCCTGTCTTTCTGATACAGGGTCTCGCTATGCAGTTCAGGCTGGCCTTGAATTTACTACTTTGTAGCCCTGGCTGGTTTCACACTCATAATGATCCTCCTGCCTCAACCTCTAGAATACTGGGATTAGGTCTGCGCCACCATGTCTGGTTTGCTCAGTAAACCTTGAATCTGCTATTGTTTTTAAATTACTCATTGTAGATTGAACCCAGGGCCTCCTTAGACATACCTAGATAATTACTGTACTGTGTTGTACTTCTAGCCCTAAAACTAAATTTTTTTCAATTAATAACTATGAGCAGTAGGTAAAATTTACTTTTTAGAAAGACTGCAGAGTATTAAGTGATAGAACACTGTTTTGATTATAAACTTTGTTTGCTCTTTGTTTCTCTTGAACTGGAAGTTAGTATATTATGAGGGCATTTAACTCTCTCTTTGGTTTTAGGAACTTCTAGCAATAGTAAAAAGAAAGACTGCGGAGAATTTAGAGGATGCCACACTCTTGTTTTCTCTGAAAGCACTTTGGAATCTTACTGATGAATCTCCAGCTACCTGCAAGCAATTTATGGAGAATCAAGGATTGGCAGTCTTCATCCAAGTTTTAGAGGTGGGAATAATGGGATTTAGTTCATATGTAAAATACTTTCCTTCAAGGTGGCATACACACATAATTTCAGCATTCCAGAGGCTGAGGCAAGAGATTGCTCTTGAGTTTGAGGCCAGCCTGGGCTGCATAGTGATTTCAATGCAGGCTGACCTAAATAGCAAGGCCCTGTCTTTGAAAAAAAAAAATTCTTTCCTGCATGAAAAAATAACCTCTTATGTTCTTTTGACAGACTTTTCGAGATTCCACAATACAAAGCAAAGTACTTGGTCTTTTGGTAAGGTGAATTATTTTGAATTAATTTTAATTACTTATAGAAACCTAACAGTTATATAGTACATACTGTATTGTAGACAGGATGCAGTTTCCCAGGATTCCAGAGTAGAGGACCCCACAAAGTTGTGATCAGACTTATATCCCACAAAGAGTTTGAGGTTTGAGATAGTAAATGCGTGCTTTTTAAGCCACTGAGTTTGTAGCAGTTTGTTACACAGAATAGAAGACTAATGTAGTATATAAAATAAGGATAATCCTTGCCTTCCAGTGTTATTTTTTGTTTGCTTGGTGGTTTTTTTTTTTTGTTTTGTTTTGTGTTTTTGGTACTGGGAATCAAATTCAGAATCTCACACTTGCCAGGTAGGTGCTGTGCAGCTGAGCTCTATCCCCAGCCCTTATTGTTTCTGTAAAACTTAAGGATAATGTAATATTGATTAGGCTCCTAGCAAAGCTAAGTATGTGACTTAGGCCTGGATTTGTATCCTAGTTTGGCAGTTACTAGCAATATGAACCTGATGAATTAGTCTTGCTGCAAGAAGTCGTTTCTCTGTAGAGTTACTTTAAAGAAAAAAATGAGCCATAAAACATTAAAAAGGCATTTTTATTTACTGTGCCTGGCACTTACTAAGTGCTTATTCAGGGATTTGTTATCAGTGATCATGGTCATCTGAAAGGGGTGGGATTGGCTGTTAGGCTAAGGTGCAGGAGAGGAAGTGTGGGGAATGTATCTGAGCCGAGGAGTAGGAAAGGGAGAAGTGTGTGTTCTCAGTGTTTTTCTTCCTCCTGCCCCTGATGCTCTCATGTCCATCTTGCCTGTAGAGCAACATAGTTGAAGTCCGAGAGCTCGCCTCCAAGCTGATGACTGAAGATGTCATGAAGCACATCAGCATTTTACTCCATAGCAAGAACATGGAAGTCAGCTATTTTGCTGCGGGTATAATAGCCCACCTGACGTGTGGCAAACGGCCCTGGCCGTTCTGTGCCGTTCAGAGGAGTGCCCTTCTCCAGGACTTGGTATAACAGCATTCTTGCTTACAAAACCTAGTGTATCTTTTCTTACAGATTATGTATTTTTCCAGATCACAACAGTTCTAGAAGTCATGTGATCTTTGTAAAAATCAAAATTATAAAGAAAACTATAACTTAATCGTACTCTGCCACCTGATACTAATCTTTGTTAGCATTCTATTGTGTTGCCTCTTGTGCATAATTATTCTAATCCTCTTTTCCACTTTCAGCTCTTTCTAAAGCTATTTCTTTTGGTGTTTACTTCCATATCTCTAAATGACATTTCTATTCTTGACTATAATTTTAGGCATCAGTAAGCTCCCAAACTGGGGTTATTTTCTCACCGTCTGACCCTTTGTGTACCTTTCCTGTGCTCCAGCTGTGACTGTGTCAATGCATTTAGACATATCCTACTTTCCCTTCTTCCCAGAGTGTGCCTTCCCTGAACCTTCAGTGTTCCTCCCATTTGGTGTGCCTGCTGTGTATGTCTGCTATACCCCTGACATTGTCATTCCTAGGATACTCCCTCCCTGCCATCCTGGGGATGTCCCCTGCCTTTCACATGTCAGATTCCCTACTTCTGCCCCTGTGGCTTCTGTATTTTGGTTTTCCCCCTTGTGTTTTTAAGTCATGTCCTCCAGTAGCTTCCTGAGAAGAAATATATGAGAATAAGAACTCAGTTGGTCAGATGTGTAGGTATCAAATTATAGCATTGAAACACCTTTCCAAAGTTTTGTTTTATTTTATTTTTTTGTGGTATCAAGGATTGAACTCAGGACCCTGTGCTTGCCAGGCTAGCACTTATTCTACTAAACTATTTCCCCGGACCGCAAAGTTTTAAATCTGTGTCTTTGTTTTTTCTGTGTTTTGTTTTTTCTGACTGCTGTGGTGCAGTCATTCAGGTCCATAATATGTAGAAATCACAGTGATATGTCTTCATCGGGGTTTATTTTTATATGTTCCATTTAGTACTTATCACTGTGAAAGGTGGTTTCCTTCTGTTCTTTTTTTTTAATCTGAAGGTGGTATGTAACAGGGGTGAACCCAGAGCCTGACCTATGCTAGACAAGTATTCTACTGTTGAACTGCATTGTTGGCCTGAAGTTTTTAAAATCTATTTTAAATTCCATTCCTTTGTTTTCCTTCTGTCTTTCTGGAAGGATGACCATTCCAGGCTCATTTTTTTCCCTTATCTTTTTGAAAAAGTTTCCATTTCTATTTGATTTTGTATTTTTTCTGTTAAAGAATGCCTTTTTTTGTTTTTTGAGTGTTTTTCTTTTGTTGCTTTTCTTCCTCCCCTTCTTACCTTTCCTCTCGCTTCACTTTATGAATGAAATTAAGGCTGGGCTCGTTAGGCCTCACTAGCCATATTGAAATTGTATGTAACTTATCTTTTATTTGGGGTTCTGGGCATCAAGTGTTTATCACTGAACTATATCCTCAGCCCCTTTCTGAGGACCTCTAAACTGGTATATCCATCCTTGTTTTGTATGCTATATGCTTTTATCTCTTTAAAAGGTATTGATAGTTTCTAATATTTTATTTTGTCCTTTATGTTAGAGATATTCTGACCATATGTGGTAGTACTTTGTCAGTCATTGTCTATTAATACCTAAGAGGATAACTGTTTGGAAGCCATGTGCAGATAGTAAACCTTTTCAGCTCTCCGTATCCCTATAGAGGGATGTGGATTAAGTATCCTTCAGTATCAGTGCCTGTATCTTTTCTCTTAAGCTGGAGTTTACCTAGGGAAGCCTTCTGTTTTCTGGAGTGAAACTCTTAAGCTTGAGTGTCATTCATCTGAAAGCCTACTGTATCAGTCACTTTCTCATGACTGTAACAGAATACTTGCCACTTGCTTTTTTTTTCTTTGTATTTAGTAAAGGGTCTACAGAGTCTCACTATGTAGATTAGACTTGTGATTCTTCTGTTTTCAGCCTCCCAAGAGCTGGGATTACAGGTGTGTGCCACCACTCCCAGTCTCAATGCCCTGGGGGTGGGGCTGGCATAGCACACTGGGGATTGGATCCCAGCTGCTGCACTCTGCCTAAGCAGGTGCTTTAGTCTGCTGAGCTATCTGGCTGGGCCTGCCACCTGCTATTTAATAAGGGATTATTTAGGGGCTGGGGAGATGGCTCAGTGGAATAAATGCTTCCCTGGCAAGCGCAAGGGCCTGAGTTCAATCCCCGGTTCCGCCAAAAAAAAAAAAAAAAAAAAAAAGGGATTATTTGGCTCATGGATTCAGTCCCTGGTTGGCTGCTCCATGCAGAAACAGCACAGTGGAAGGGGATGGCAGAGGAAAGCTCCTCCGTGGCCCATGGCAGGAGAAATCAGGCAAGGCAGAAGTCAGGACAGAGGTACTCCCTTCCAGCTTAGATGACTCACTTCCTCTCATCCAGGCCCCACCAACTTGTCAAGGGATTACTCTACCAATGAGAACTGAACACTCATAATTGTCACCTATCAAAAGCCCTACCAGTGAATGTGAATGCATGAGACTTTAGAAGAACATTTTCTTTTCTTTTCTTTTTTGCGGAACCAGGGATTGAACTCAGGCCCTTGCACTTGCCAAAGGGGGGAGCATTTTAGATTTAAAGAATATACTGAGAGATGATTACTGGGGACAGAAGAAACTTGATATTTGGCAGGTAGATTTTAGTATGGTATTCCCACTCACAAGTGTTCATGGGATTACCTAGTCCAGAAGTTATCATTATGGATTGGAGTGGAAGGAATAAGCTTTTGATCCTTTAATCCTCTTAACTAACTACATGTTCAGTTGAAAAGTTATCTCTTGTGCCAAATTTTTAATTTTTAGGTCTTCTGTTCTTTGTTTTCTATGTGTCTGCTTTCTTCTGTTTGAAATAATTTTGCTACAGTTTTCTATTAATGGGATATAAAGAAGGATTACAGATAAAGGTGTAAAAGCTGCCTTGTTGCATTTTTCCTACTTTTTTTTTTTAAGCCAGCTCAGCTTGCCCTGGGGGCAGGGTTGCCTCAGCATGTGGTGCTGGGGATCAAACCACAGACATTTTATTTTATTTATTTTATATTTTATGTTATTTTATGTTTTGTTATTTTTTGGTGGAACTGGGGATTGAACTTAGGCCTTTGCGCTTACTGGGGAAGCACCCACTCCACTGAGCCATCTCCCCAGCCCTAACCACATTTTAGACCACTGAGCTATCTTGCCAGCCCCTCCTACTTTACTTTGTTCATATACTCTATGTATATAATGGATAATTGGCAAGAAGATGTTTTTAAATTTTTTAATCATTCCATTTTGAAGAGTTATGTTTCAGATATGTGTGGTTATAACTGACATGAAGTAGTCTACAATTAACTTTTTTTACATGGTGGAATATAATACTGCTTGGTTTCTTCTCCTTTCTGTCTTGGAATATAGCATGCAACCATCCAGAAGTGGCCAAGTTCACGATGTAAGATGTCAGCATTGGTGACTTACAGGTAACTTCATTATGATGTAGTGCTTTATTAAAAAAGTTTGTCCTTGATATACTTGATTCTGTGATCAAGTATTAGGTATCATTTAGCCTCATATTCCAATCCTGTGTTTTGTGTTACTATGAAAATCATTTCTAGGGGCAATGGCTCAGCCAGCATAAGCACTTGCCTGGTAAGCACAAAGTCCTAAGTTTGATCCCATACAGAAAAAAAAAAGATATCTAAGAAGAGGGCCAGAGAGATAGCTCAGTGGACTAAGTACCTGCTTAGGCAGGCACAGGGAAAAGGGTTCGATTTCCAGCACCACATGCTGTGCTAGCCCCGCCTCAATGAACCAGCCACCGAGACTGTGAGAGGTGGTGCACACCTGTGTTATCCCAGCGCTGGGGAAGCTGAAAACAGAAGGATCATTACAAGTCTGAGCTGCATAGTGAGACTCTGTACCAAATACGAAGAAGAAAGAGGAGAAAAGGAGAAGGAGGAAAAAATAAGGAAGAGGAGGAAAAAAGGGGGAGGAGGAGGAAGAAATAATCATTTATAGGAGGAAGAAGAGAAAGAAATCATTTCTAGAGAAACTATGAGACTAGTTTTCCTCATCTGTAAAATGAAGCAAGAGTGTGCAAGATTGAGGATGAAATGAGATACTGGGGGTATACAGTGTCTGACACAGTATTTAGTTAATTACATAATGGCTCCTACTATTAGCTGCATAATGCTTCTGTCTTGGTGAGGAACTGACCTGGTGGGGAAAATGTTGAAAGTTATTTTTCTATTCCTGAATTTTGAATTAACCTCTTTTTACTGTTTTAGGTCCTTCAAAGCATTTTTCCCACTCCTTGCCAACTTCTCTCAACCAGTGGCTCAGCTCTGGGCACTGTGGGCTGTGTATCATGTCTGCAGTAGAAACCGTATGTGTTCAATGTATATTCAAATAGTGATTTTCCAGCTATTTTTGAATAATGAATGATTTCAAAATAGATTTTCAAAAATTGTCTACTTATATCCTCCAAATATCAATGTCTTCCATAAACTCTTGGTGAATTTAGCTCTTTTTAAAAAGAAAATGAACATTATGTCATTAGTTTTAAAAATGCTGTAGAATTAGTAATTTTATTTGGATGTAGATGTCTAGCAATATAGAAAACAGTTTTCACCAGGCAAACAGCATTAATAATTTGATAACTATATATCCAATTACTTTGTATGCCTGATGTATTTAGTATATGCTGTTCATAAACTTTATATGAAATTGTATACCTATGATTTTATGCTAGAAAACTCTAGAAGCAACTTTGAGAATTAGAGGCTTATTTAGCACATTAACGCTACGTCAACCATATAGCATGTTGACTATATATAAAGTATAAAATCCCAATGGATGGTTATTTTTTTGATCAGGGTCTGACTATAGTGAGTCCAGGCTGGCCTAAATTCACAGTGTAACCCATGCTGCCTTCAAACTCACAGTGATCCTCCTGCTTCAGCTTTCAAGTGCTGAGATTACAGATTTGTACCACCAGCTTATTTTTAATACCAGCAAAAATCTGAAAATTAAGGGGAAAGATAATTTCACATTATCAACAAAACATAAAATTTCTAAAAGTGACTTTAACAAGTAATAAGAAATTGAGCATGGTTGGGAGGCTGAGACATAGTGATGACAAGCTCAAGGCCAGCCTGGGTGACTTAGTGAGATGCTGTGCTAACATAAAATACAAAAGGGGTGTAGTGCTTGTCTACCAAGCAGAGCCCAGGGTCAGTCCCTAGATCATTAAAAAAATAATAAGATCCATATAGGAGTTGATAAGAGGTGACGTATAAGGTCACCAAAGATGGAAAGACTTACTAAGATGTAACATCAGGTTTTCAGTTTTATCAATATAGTACAATTCAAGTGAATGGGTTAAGAGATATGTGGGATTGAAAATTATTCTAAAGTTTATCTCACAGGGCTAGGGATATAGCTTAGTGGTAGAGAGCCCTTACCTAGCATGCACAAAGCCCTGGGTTTAATTCCCAGTGCCACCAAAAAAGAGAAAAGCTCATCGCACAGAATAGACAGGAGAAAAACTAACAAAGAAAAATGGCTTTTAGGAGTTGGTCCTAGCACTTCTGTTAACAATGTACTGGGACTGGCACAGAGAGCAGTGTGTTGGAGTGACTCTAAAACAGACTAGTTTTCCTTCCTCTTGCTCCCTTTCCTTTTTCTTGTCGTCATTCCGTCCCCATCTGTGTGTCATCGTCGTCACCCCCCCCTTGCAGGAAATTGACTGCATACGAAATGAGTAAGTGCACTACCCTTGAGCCACATCTCAGCCCTAGGATTTTACACTACAGCAGTGTTAACTGGAACTTAGTTGCGTATTTACTGAATATCAGGCATTACTGGAAGGACTTGAGTAGGTCATTTTGAAAGAGGTCCTCATCATTATTGCCATTCACATTTCACTGATGAGAAAGTGTGAAGCACAAGGAAGCAACTAGCCCACAGTAAACATGGCTAGCCACTGTCAGTGACAAAGTCTGACCCAGTGAGTCACAGTTAGTTATTGCTCAGATTTTTCAATATATAACTAGATCAATTTATGAAACATCTTAGACATTGTTTCCAATCTTATTCCTATTGCAACCACTGTTTAAGCAAAATATTTCACAAATATAAAAAGATACATGTGTACAGTAGCATGGTAATGAAGACACCCAACCCCAGAACCAGAAGATCTACACTGTACTCCAGGTTTTGTCATTTGCTAATTGTCTACTTGAGCAGATGATTTTAACTTCTTTGTGCTTCCATTTCCTCAGCTATAAAATAGAGATAGGGGTTTTATGACAGTTAAATAGGTTAATACTTGTAAATAATTTAGGACAATGCTAGTATAATAGTATTTATATGTAGCATAGTATCAGTAACATGGTGCATAGCTACCATACATAGTAAGAGATCTCTTATAATCATGTGAGTTAATCTTAAGAATCCTTGGGAAATTCCTGAGTCAATGTTATAAATGTTTGTAATTTAGATAGAAATTGTTAAATTGTCCTCCAGGAAGTTGATTCCTGTTGATAAGACATAAGACCACCCCTATCCCTACCCCCATCGCCCTGTTCTGGGGCTCAAACCCAGCACTTTTATACATGTTATGCAAGTACTCTCCCATTAAGCTGTATCTCAGCCTTTTAAAATTATGAGACAGGATAACTCACTAAGGTGCCACAGCTGCTCCTGAACTTGTGATGTTCCTGCTTTAGCCTCCCTAATAGCTGGGATTACAGATACACATCAGAGTTTGGGATGTGTTCTTAATAACAAAATCTCTTGAACAAAAATATTATGTAAGTCCCTCTCTCCACTCTTATTATTAAATAATAGCATAGGTGGGCATAATATTCTAGGATGAGTTATTTTCTGTCAGCATGTGGGAGACAAAAATATTTCCATTGTCATGGTTGAAAGCTCTGCTGTCAACCTAATTATCATTCCTTGATAGGTAATCTTTTTCCCCTTTGGTTCCTTTTTTTGCTGATCTGTGGCTTAGGTATACCTTACTTGAATATGGATATGCTTTTATTTTGCTTGATACTTCAGGTTCCCAATTTAAGGATTCAGAAATGTTACCCTCCCTTCACTTTCTCTTTTCTTTTCCTATGGAACTTCTATCAGATGACATGTATCATCTATGCTTCTTTTGCCAATCTGCTGATCCTTAGTAGAGTACAATAGGGCTTGGGGGTAATCTCAGCACTGACAGAGGTTAAGGCAGGAGGAGCCCGATGAGTTCAAGGCCAGCCTGTACTATATAGTGTGGTCTTGTCTCAAAAAAAAGCAGACTTGATTGTGTTTGAATGTTGCAGAAGGTGATGCTAATCTGTTACACTCCCCCAATCTACCCCCTACCCTCATACTGAGGACCTACTCAGGAGCTCTTTTAACACATCCCAGCTCTTTTTAAAATTTCATTTTGTGGGATGTAGCTCAGTAGCATAAATGCCTGCCTGGCAAGTGCAAAATCCTGAGTTCATTTCTCAGTATATGTGTGCGTGCACACACACACAGTAAAATTTCACTTTTTGGGACCATTTTGTTAAGTTGCTGAGGCTACCCTCAAACTTCTGTCTTCTGTGTTGGCATCTCAAGTATCTGAGGTTACAAGTGTTTGTAACCAGGTCTGGCTCATCTGTTTATTGTTGCTTATATTACATGTTTGTGTGTTCATCATTTTTCTTATTACAGCCTTTAGCTGGGCTTGTTTTTCTGTGAGAATCCATTTTAGACTGAATGAACATCTTATGTCAGACTGAATTTAGGCCCTTTAAGAGTTGCATGCTCTCTGAGCTAGCTGGGCACTCTTGAATTTAGGCCCTTTAGAATAGTTTTGTATTTGCTTCTGTGAAGTACCTCCAGAGGGCTGTGCTAATTTTTATATTAATTCCTTTATTTGCTTACCTTACTTTGAATACAGGGCCTTCCAACTGGACTACCCCTTAGCTCTTTCAATTTTTTGAGTTGGAGTCTTGCTATATTACCTAGGGTGGGATTGAACTTGTGAACCTCCTGCCTCAGACTTCCAGTGTGCACTGCAAGCGTGTGCTGCCAAGCCTGGCCTCATATTTCTATTCTGGATAGTCATTTAAAGTTTTTAAGGAAAATTTTTTTTTGTAAGAAGATATTTTCAACACTGATATTTTCAGGTTATTTCATCCAATATACTGCCTAAATTTGACAGGTACTTATTTTTTTGAAGTAAAGGCAGTTTGTTCCTTTTATAAAGGCTAGGATTAAAGTAGGCTGGGCTTGAGATAGTTTAATGAATGGTAGCGCTCTTGCCTGATATGTCCAATGCTCTGGGTGTTTGAAGTTTAGGGTTGTCTGAAAGTAAACATTAAAATGATCATCTGTTTTCTTATCCTGCAAGCCAAGGGTTAAATTTTGTCTGAAATCAAAGAATTTTACTTGTTGTTTCTTGGGTCAGTAAGCTGAAATTTTTGTAGTTTTTCTTTTTAAAGGTTAATAATGACCAGAGAATATTTAGTATAACACTTGTCTTTGATTTTTCTTTCAGCTAGTGTATACTGTAAAATGTTAGGTGAAGAAGGAGGATTGCCACTTATGTGTAATATCCAGGCACACCATCAGGCAGATCCACAGGTTCAGCAGATGGCGCTTTCCTTTCTGGAAGACTTCAGGATGTATTTCACCACCTACTTGAGACGCACTGTGTTGAGTGCACTTCCTGAAGAGGCCCTGGAGATGTGCCCTGCTCCCCAGCAGCAGGCTCCTGGGTGTTGAAGCCAGCTGACGGAGCTTGTGAGTTGGCTGTCTCTGGCCTTTTTTTTTTTTTTTTTTAAAGATTTTTATTGTTGTTGTTGTTGTTAAGTTATGAAAGGGGTGTATTTGTATGCTAGCCATTACCTCAGGTCAAGGTAGAAACCTTTGGGGACATACCCTCAGGAGCAGTTTGGAAAAAGTCAAACCACAGACTGAGAAGACCTGGGAGCTTATGTTGAAAGAGCTGAGCTAGTTTTCTCTGGCTTTTGACGATTTCTCTGTGTGGGGAGCTTGTCAGATGAACAGGACTTGTGAACCCAGAAGAAGAACCAAAGACCTACCAGAAAGTCTTGCTGGTGTTAAATTTCCTTAGTTCTGGATAAAAGAAACTACCAGGAAAAAATGAGAAAATATACTCACAGATTTTGTTTGGAAGGCAAAACCTGTGTGTGTTGGAAAATAAAGGTATTTTTTACAGATACCAAATATTTTTCATTTGAGAGGTAAAGGGGCAAATGTTTAATGCAGTCTTAATATTCTGTCTGTATCCTTTCTTTTGTAGCTTGACTAAATAGACCAAGTGAATGCGACATGGAACAGTAGAGGGAAGTTAATATAGATTATGTATCTTCTTACCTCATGATTTGCTGTAATTTGGGGCCATATGACCCAATCAGGAGGAAGAAGATGGTCCAAGTGGCTGCAAGTATTTAAGGGGCACTTTATATGGAGGAAAAAGTAGTAACTTCTCAAGGAACCAGTCTCAATTAAAAAATAAGCTGTCAGGTGTTTTAAGGACTTGAAAGTCCCAGTTGATGATTAGCATGTTGAAAGACTAGTCTTGTGTTTTTAGCTGGCTTGGTCCAGATTCTTATTTATTTTGAGATAAGGTGTCACTCTAACCCAAGCTGGCCTTAATACTTGTAACCCTCCTGCCTCAGCTTCCAAATGCTGGGATTACTGGCACACATGGCTACACCAAACTGGTCCTTGACTATGGAGTATCATGTGCAATCTTTGGGAATCAAATGAGAAAGAAACTCACTCTTAGTTATATTCTAAACTATTTGTAACCAAGTTTCCATACTCCCTAAGCTGAGTTGTATTGGCTTACATTCACTTTTCTAAGTGATTCTAAAGAGTTTCCTGACCTGGATTCCAGAACCTAGCACATTGCATTACCAGATACTGACTTGTGCTGATGCAAGGATGTGTTGTAGGAACCAGTGTCTGCTGCACCCGGCTTTATAGCAGGTTTCTCTGCAGAGTTTGTCTAGTTCACAACTGCACTGAAATTTTATTCTCCCTACCTAACAGATGAGAAAAAAGATATCCAGTAAGATTGACTTTCCAGGGAGGCACTATGTAAGGCCTGGACTCCTGTCTTATCTGCTTTCCACGATACATGTGTGATCTGAGCATACTTAGTGTCAGCAAACCAGCCCACTACTGGCCTTTGTCTGTGCCCAGGACACTCAGCCAGAGCTCATATGCAGCCAAGGGATGACCATAGTAGTCTTGGTAGAGACAAGTCTCTCAAGACTATAGATTTATGAATACCAGGCCTCCCCCGTTGTTATTGTCTTCAGTACATTATCCCCTTGTTCACTGTCTTCTTGTCCTCCAGGCAGGCAGAGTTCAAGTATTCCCTGCTCATTTCCCAAACTTCCCTTTCTTGCCATTAAAATTAATCACTCTTCGCTGGATGTGATGGTGGGCACCTATAATCCCAGGTACTTAGGAGACTGAGGCAGAATTGCAGCTTCAAGTCTAGCATGGGTAACTTAGTGAGACCACATCTCAAAATACAGAGGGCTGGGGCTGCAGCAAAGGGTCTGGGTTCAATGCCCAGTGCTGGAAAGAAAATTGCTTTCTTTGTACTAATGAAGGCCAGCGAGCATCTTACTGCCCTTTTACAATTCATAGTTTTCAGAGTGATTTCATTTGATCCTCATCTGACAGTAGAGGTTAATAGTTAAAACATATTTATTGAATGTCAGGGTTTTAAAAATCTTCACAGCAGATTCATTGAGCATATAACAAAGGTGAAGCCTAAGAAGTTAACCATTTTTCAAGGTTATACAGCAGGTACCAAGATGCTGAGGTCCAAGTCCTGACACAGGCTCAACCAGTACTAGGACTGATTGAATCTCTCCTGTCCAAGGAGCTTTTTACAACCTCTTGCTGGAACTTGTAAAAAGCATGCTGGTGACGAGGCTGAGGCCAGGGCCTGAGCATCACCCAGACAGAAGGCTCCACTTGAAACTGTAGTTTGTCATTTGGGTAGGGAGAACCAAGCATTCTGCAAGGCAAAGCAATGCCAGTGATTGTCTAGGTAGGGTGAGGAGCAAAGAAGGCAGCTGTAAGTGGGGTGATCGGCATCTTGGTACGAGGACATTCATTTTGCGTCCGTCACCTTTGTGAAGGGAGTAAAGGCCAGCAAGGTGCTGTGATGAGGCAGTACTGCTACAGCTCCTTTGGGGTACAGCTCCTGTACATGAGGTCACTTGCCCACGAACTTTGGAGGTCTCTTCTCCCTAAAGGCTGCCATGCCCTCCAGCCGGTCCTGAGTTGGGATGTTCTGCAACAATGCATCAGATACAAGTAAGGGGTGGAGAGGGAATGCCATTCTGCTCCAGCCTACCAGGACCAGGACCCAGGTTGTGGTCTGGGCCATGCAGAGTTGGAAGCCTGAGGGTGCCCCTTGCTCTCCCAGGGAAGGCAGGGTACCCCCTGGCGCTTGTGCCTGTCACCCTGGCCTCTCCTTGCACCCTCTTTTGCCTCCAGGGGGCAGGTGTTCTGCAGGACCTGGCTAGGTGCCTGCTCAATAGAGCCCAGACTATAGCAAGAAACAGCTTTGAATTCATCTACATAGTTGGTTCTCACTAAGTCTACTGGTCCCAAGACCCTTACTGAGTGTTTGGGATATTTATTATCCTTGGGATTAGTATTTTTTTACTCACCTAACTGAGTAAAAGGACAGCCTCAGATTTGCAATCACTTGGTTGGTACAGTCTATAGTTGGTACCCGGCCTTGCCCACTTGCTGCCAACCCTGAAAGTGCTGCCTGGCAGGAACAGTATAAGCTGTTGTCAAGTACTTGTCAGTTTCCTGAATCTGGTCACTAAGTGGGGAAGGATGAACCACCATTTGGTAGTTGAGGAAACAGTCCCAGAAGAACCCTGTATTCCTCAGCCACTCCAGGTTAATTATGAGAGGGTGACACAGTCAAGCTCCAGGTTGAGAGGAGCCTTCCCAGTAGGTCGTGCACTGCTGTTGAGTGGGCAGCCACGTACCTGGGCGTAGCACATCCCTTCAATGGCCATCCCCGATGCAATGTCCACCTACAAAAGGAAACACTTGCTGGTTCAGTGGAAACTCGTGTACCTGGCCCCATCTCTGTAAGCCACCTCCCATGTGGAGAGCAACACCATAGGTGACAGTGATGGGAGAATGAGGAGGGTTGCTGCACCTGTGGTCAGAGCTGCTGGTGTGCTCCAGACAGGAAGTGGGGAACACATTGCAGGCTCAAGCCCATGACTCTTCCTCCCTATGCCTTCTGCCACTCCCAGCAGTTGTTAGCGGCAGACCTTTGGTGGCCTGGTATTTTCTCCAGTCTCTGCTGCTAGTACTGTAGGTATAAACTCACTTTCATGGTGAGGGTCATGAGCCTTGTTAACTGGCTGAGAAAGTTTTAACAGCCGCCTATGGTCCTCACAGGAGCTCAGTGTACTGCTGAGCATCTGCCTTATCTCCCTCCCGTCAGAAGTTTGCATGTGTCTCTCCTTTCCCACTGAGAAGTGTCTCAGTTCCCAGTGCAGCCCCAGAGTCAGCATGTGAAGAGTGAATTAATTTCCTTGGGCAGATATCTGCACATGGCGTACCTCAAGCCCCGTGTCTGAGGCCAGCACAAGCTGGAGGGCCGCCTGGGAACCACACAGATCTGGTTCCTTCTACTCATTCCTTGACTTTGTGCAGGTCATTTGTTCTTTCTGAACCTTACTTTCCTCCTCTCCATAGTGCAAGGAAGAAGATGAAATGTCACTGGGAATGTCTGGCCAAATTTACCACTTTGTAGATGAGTAAACTGAGGCACACAGTGAGCGGCCAGACTTGAAACCTGTGGATGAGGAAACCGAAACCTTTTTTTGAGCTTTTTTTCCCCATCTGTGCTGTCTAAGAGCCAGGAAAACTTACACCCAGCAACTGCTGCCTTTAGGGGGACCCAGGTCCCAAGCCAGGAGACTCACCTCCATTCCTCGGTCAATGGCTACTTTGCCCAGCCTCACAGCAATGGGGGCCTGGGGAAAAGAGAGCCAAAGCTAAGGTTTGCACTGGAGAGAAGCACAGCTTTGTTGGGCTGAGTTGTGATACCAGTATTGTACTTTGTATTTCCTAAGCTTAACCTTCCTGCCTGTTAGGTGCAGCTGCTTTTTCTGTAGTAAAGGCAGCAGACTCTGATCCTGACACACACCTCCCCCTCCTCAGTAGCTAGGTCTTTTGTCATTCACCCTATCCTTTCATTGCTCACCATGCCTTGTGGATGTTTGAGCACTTCCACAGCTTGGTGCTGCTTGCCTTTCAGTTATATTCCAAGGGAAACTGAGCTCAAGGGGATAAACAACTTAGCTTCCTTCTTTGTAACCTCTCTACTGCTTTTCTTTTCTTTTTCCCCCACCTCCATCTCAGCAAATGCAAGATGTGAGTTTTTATGTTTACTGTGTTATTCTTTTTTCTTTCCTTTATTTTTTTTTTAAATTTTAGGACAGGATCTATAGGGTCTCACTGTGTAGATTGGACTTGTAGTGACCCTCCTGTTCATAGCCTCCCAAGTGCTGGGATGATAGGCAAGCGCTACCATGCCCAGTCTCAATCGCCCTGAGCCCTGGGGGGCAGCACAGCAGGCGCGGATGAAACTCCCACCCCCTGGCGCTGCCTAAGTAGGCGCTTTTTAATCCACTGAGCTATTTGGCTCGCCTTACTGTGTCATTCTTAGGCCTCTATTGTTTGAAATTTGCTATGAACATATACATATATATGCCATGTTATTTAAGTACCCAAATAGATTTTTCCACCTAAATATGTATGTGAACATATTTATCTATGTAGAGATAAATATATTTTAAAAATAATTATTAGAAACATGATTATTTTGAAATAATATGGCTCATCCTAGACAGTATGTTACATTCCTTTGGTGTTCAAATAGAATTCACAGCCAGACTCTATTCAGTGGCTGTATACATTTACTATTTGAGAGAGAAATCTGATTTTTTTTCTGGATTGAGTAAGTGACTTTTTTGGTACTTTGTCCACTAGGTGGCAGCCATAGTGTACAGTGGCCTAACATAGCAAGATAATATACTATTACCCTGGAATATTTGGAATAGCAAATCATCTTGATATTCTGTTACCCAGTTAAGCAAGTCCCTTAAATTTTGGCTGTCTGCTCATAAAATGATCTTTAGCTCAGCTGTCTCAAGCCAGTAACTGAGGCACAGGGCACCATCTGACACAGAGGAGGTACTTGGTATGGGCACAGTCAAGAGTTATACATCAGTCAGCCCTAACTCCATGTAGTTTTCTGTCTTTACAGAAACTTGAGAACATTCAGCCCTTCCTGCTCTGTCTCCCTTACTAAAAGCCAGCAGAGCTCCTCCGGTCCTTGGAGGGAGGGCTTCAGGCCCTGCAGCTCAGAGTTGCTTATGGGCAGTATCTCCTAAATCTGTTCTCTAGGAAATAGCCCCTTCCCCATTAGATAAGTCTCATTCTAATCCAGTTGGCCTTGAACTCATTTACAGCTCAGGCTGCCCTGAAACTCAGGGCCTCCTGCCTCAGTCTCCAGAGTACTAGGATTACAGCTATGCATCACTGTACCTGCTGGCCATAGAGACCAATTCTGAACATTCATGGAAACTATCCCCAGAAACTATTAGCTTTTGTTGTTGCTTTTGGTGCCACTGGGGATTAAACCACTTGGTAGGCAAGCACACTATGGCTCAGTTTATATCCCAAGCCCCTTGAGAATTTTAAAAATTAGTCTTTGATACGTGTCCTGCAAGATGTTTGAAGAAACTCTCCTCTGTGCAGTGTGAAAGAAAGATGGGCTGGTCACTGTCCACTTTAGAGTCTCGCCTTTTCTGTCTTTAGGGACACTTAAGGGCTGCACTGTACACTATGGCTGCCACTAGCCACATGTGGCCATTAATGGCATTTGAAATGTGGTGAGGAGCTCATTTTTACCTAATGTACCTAACTGAAGTGGCCCTGTGCCACACTAGACAACAGAGAGGGATGCCGCCATTGCCTCAGAAAATTACTGGACAGAGCTAGGGGGCTTGAAGCCCACTGGCTTCCACCCTTCAGAATTCAATTTTCACTTCAAGACCAAAATTTGCTTTTGGTTTTGTTCACCAGACAGCTCAACAGCTGCCTCTCACAGGGCCTCCCTCCCATGTTGCCTGGCACACCTGAGGCAGGATCTCTTGGGCCAGGGCTCGCGCTCGGTGGTAGGCGGCATTGCCCTCTTCACTCTGCTCCACGCTGTGATTCACGAGCCCCAGGGTGTGGGCCTGCACCCCAGTCAGCCGCTGTCCAGTGAAGATAAGCTCCTTTGCGAGGGCCACCCCCAGGCAGCGGGGCAGCCTCTGAGTCCCTCCTGTTGTGATTGAAGGAAAGGGGTGGTTAGGTCAGGCTAAAGAAGATCCGGAGAAGGCCAAGGTGGGATGGCCAGGGCTTCTCAGGGCTGAAGGCAAAGCCCAGCAACAGGGGCCCAAAGGGGAGGATCTTGGAGGGAGCAGAACTGGGCTGGTAGAAAAGGGCAGGGCCTGGGGGACCTTACCTGCCCCCGGGAGCAGCCCTCGAGTGGTCTCAATCAGCCCCATGACAGCTGTGGAAGCTATTTAAACAGGACCAGAGTGAATTCCTCTGCCCCACCTTGTACACCATGGCTTATCCTAGTGGAAGGGAACCCACCCACCTGTACTCCCCAGCCTCTCACCAGGCTCCCCGTTTTCCCTGTGAGAGCACCAGTCTGGCCCTCAGGAGGCTCAGACCAGGACCCTGCCCCCCCAAACCTTACTGGTGGAGTTCCCCCTTAGCCTCAGAGTAGCCAAAAGGTGGCAGCCCTATTCTGCACTCAAGGTAGTGAAGGATCCAATGACCAGATAGTACCCAAACAAGGAAGGAGCACCCAGAAGGTGCTTGACGCCTATTTGAAGGTTAATGGATTCTATCTCATGCACCTGGACCTCTGACCTGGCCTTGAGTGTCCACAGCCCATGCTCCCACCTTAGAATACCTCTGAGATTTTTGTCCCTGCCTAAATTTCCTGATGATTCCAGTCTATATCCTCTAGCTCATCCTCAGTTTTCCTTGACTACTGTCAGCCTCTCCTGAGTTTCCTCAGCATAGGACCCCAGACCAGCATGGTTCAGGCAAAGCAGTGGCTGTGCTACTACTTCTGCAGCTCTACACTCACAATTCTCACCCAGACACCACAAGTTAGAGGCCCATGACCTTCTGGCTAGGAGGTGCAGACCAGGGTGATGGCCTGACCTAGCACATTCCTTCTTGATAAACATTCTGGTGCTATTCCTGGGTTGACAGTGAAAGCATGGGGGAGTGGGCACCCAGGCACTCAGCTGCCACCAAGATAACCCCCAAGTAAGCGACCTTGCAAGTGATCAGTTCTCTGCCAGCCTCTGTGGTGCCTGTGCACTGGAGGGTAAGGGCCTGCTGGGCCCACAGGCATTCCCCTCTGTTCTTGGCCAGAATAGAGGCTGAGCATGGTCACCTGGCCTCGGCTCCTCCCTGCCTTCCTGCTTTCCTGTCTGTCACTGGGCTGTAGTGACTATTCCCAAGGTGAAGGGAGCCCTCTTGTAGGGAATGGACCCCAGAGCAGTGGGTGACACAGCTGCCTTGCCTGTGCTCCCTCTATAGACCCTACTCTTGCCTCAGTTTACCTCTTGGCTGGAAGGCTCCTCTGCTCGCCCCGCTTCACTCGCCCTCCCCTGCTCCTGCCCCTTGGGCACATGCAGTACCTGCCACTCTGAGGTCACAGGCTAGGGCCAGCTCCAGGCCTCCACCCAAGGCAAAGCCATCCATAGCTGCAATGGTGGGTGCAGGGAAGGCTGCTGTAGGATGAAGAGGGCAGGGTCAGGACTCCAGCTGGCAGAACAAAGGGTTCCAGGTTGGGCCCTTACTGGCCCTCATGCCAGATTATCTGAGTAGTTGGTTTTTGTAACCAGGGAAGGTTCTGGCATCTTTGGGGATGAGAGTGGGGATAGACTGGATAGTCCAACACACCTGCTGGCTTTCCTGGGACCTGTTGTGTATGTGTATGCCGCCAAGCCCCACCCTGGCATTGGGAACCTAGACCTGAATAGGATCTTGCCCCTGCTCTCATGGGCTAGTGGAGAAGGCAAGTGTGTAATCAGGCAAAACTTTGGGAACTTAGTGCTCCCATAAAAGGAAGCTTTTGGGCCAGGGAGATGGCTCAGTAGAATAAGTGCTTCCCTGGCCTGAGTTCAATCCCCAGTGCTGCCCCCCAAAAAAGGGAAGTTTGGAGGATGTTGAGAGGGTTTACTGGAGGAAGCATTGCAGGTCTTAAAGGATAAGTGAAAGCTGAGGCAGTGAAGAAGGGGCGTTCCACCCAAAGGGAACAGCAACTGTTGAAGCCCAAAGCATGTTTGGTGAGCTTGACTCCTGGAATAGCTGGGAATGAACTGTAGGACTGGGAGGAGTCACTGTAGTGGGGGAAAAAGCTAAACAGCTAGGTCCTTTCTGGTACGAATGCACTCTGCACCCTCTTGTCCACTTTTCCTTATAGAATGCCTTGTGCCCATCCCTGTGTCTCCCACAGTGCTCAAAGCAGAATAGAGTGCTCTTCAGAGTAGAATATGGCAGGTAGAGAGGGGCTGGTGCCATCAAGGGACACTCCTCCCCCCACACCTCAGTGCTCCTCTCAGACCCTCACCGATCTCATTCATCAGGCCTCGGAGTCGCTGGACAAAGACCCCCACCTCTGCTGTACTCATCTGCTCCCGCTCCTTCAGGTCAGCACCTGCAGGTGGTGAAGGATTGGTGCTCACAATTAGGGACAAGGCCTGGTCCTGAATCCCCAGAGGCTGGAGATCTAGCAAAGGAGACTGAGGAGAAACAGCCAAAGAGGAGGAGAAACGTGAAGAAACATCAGAGGAATGTCAAAAAAGAGTAGCTGCCATAGCAAAAGGACAAGACTTCATTGGAGCCTGTGCTTCAAAGGACATTATCAAGAGTGAAAAGAACCTACAGAAACAATGGGACAAGGGTTTGCAATTTTTTTTTTTTTTTTTTTTTTTTTTTTTTGGTGCAGGGTTTGCAGGGTGTTCAGGGTCTTACTGCACAGATTGGACTTGTAGTGATCCTCCTGTTTTTAGCCTCCCAAGTGCTAAGATTACAGGCACATGCCACCACACCAAATCTCAATCACTGTCAACACACCCAAGGGGCAGGGATGGCATGGCATGGCACACTGGGTATGGAACCCTGGCTACTGCACTCTGCCTAATCAGGTGCTTTAGTCTGCTGAGCTATCTGGCTGGCCCTAGAATTTGCAATTACAAACCCTAAGGATTAGCATTGGGGTTTGGAGTCCATCACTTGCCTGGGGTCAACCCCCAGAACAGCAAAAAAACAAACAAGAATCCTTGTTGACTCCTAGAAATCAACAAGGAAACAATTCAAAGTGGGCAAACTATGTGAAAAGATGTTTTTTTCAGAAAATCTAGATAGATGGCCAAACATGCAAAAAACCCCTCAACATCAGCAGGCTTCAGAAAAACCCAAATACCATAATGAGATACCATTAACCATGGGGATGGCTATTACTTAAAACATAAACAGTAAAAATCATAAACATAAACAGCTCAGTGGTGGGATACCCCTGTGTTCAGTCCCCAGAACTAAAAACAAAAGTTGAAGCATGGACTGGACAAGGCAGAATCCCAGACAGTTGCTGCTAAGAATACTGCTGTGTAGTGAGACCCTGTACCAAATACATATACATACATACATACATGTGTACATATTTTTAAAAATTAAAGGATGTTCTGGAAAGTGGCACAGTAGAAAGGGTTTTATGGTTGCTCAACAAGTTAAAGAAAACTATCAGTGCAGTCCTGAGTATACACCCAAAAAGACTGATGACTGGAACTCAAGATACTTGCACGGTAATACAGTGAGGATTCTGCAGAATGACCAAAGGTGAAAACAGCCCATGGTCTATCAGCAGATGGGACAGTGAGGACCACCCCTTGGCCAGGCTGTCCCCCACACAGGCACCTCAGGAGTCAGGGCTCAGCCCAGCTGTTCTGTTGACTTTCTCTTCTGGGCCAGCATACATTTTTCTCCTGCCCTTGAAGCAGAGGTTCATGGTGTTTGCCCTGTGTGAGGACCAGATAGCATAGACATGGTTGAATTTGGTGACAGGAACTGAGATTCTTGGCAGAAGACCTTGTAGGTGTGCTTGGGAGTCAGACTCCTCATTTCCTCAGAGAAAGGTTGGAACAGTGTGGGGGAACAAAAGGAACTGGTGTGGGGTCAGAGTGGCCAACATCAAACTGAATCCTATTTGGTCCCTTACAAGTGTAAGGTTCTAGGCCCATAACTTTACCCTGAGTCACATCTGGAAGATGGGCATAATGTATCCTAGGCTGGAGCTGACCCCTTCCCCTCTCATCCCTGCAGACCTTGTAGTAGGTCAGGGACAAGGACCCACCTGCACAGAACACACCCTTCACAGCGCTTCTGAAGAGCAAGACCCGTACGTGCGGGTCCTCCCGCAGCTGGGCCAGGGCATCCTGCAGCTGTGGAGGACATGCTGTCAGACCCCACCAGCCCCAGTCCCCGCCCCAGCCCCATGATGCCCCCTTTCTTACCTCACTCACAAAGACGTAGCCCAATGCATTGCGGGCTCCAGGTCTGTTCATCACAATCTCCATGATTCCTGCAGGGGAGGCATCAGCCAAGGGTGAGAAGCTGGCCCTGCCCTACCCCAGAGTGGGGACAGAGATGGGAGGAGTGTGACTTAGAGCAATCACACACCAGAACCTGCTTTTCCACCCAAAAAGTGGAAAGAACAACCTTTCCTGTTGCTTCACTGAGGAAGCAGAAGAGCTCCTGTAAAGCATAGAGTAAAACAGGAAGAAGAACAAGAATGAGCCCTGCAGTAGCCCTGCTGGCTTCAGCTTCATTAAACAGACAGACAGACACACACACACACACACACACACACACACACACACGCATGCCTTCAGGCACAAGTGCACACCTTCCAGGTCATGGCTTCCCCCATGTTACTCTTTCCTTTATACTGAACCTCTGCCTCTAGAGTTATAATAAGGCAAATACCCTTTTACCTCCACCTCCAACCAAGAAATGGAACTATGCCAAGAGAACTTGCCTCAGAAACCCACTGTGTGCCGGACCCATTGTATCTTCCTCCTTTCTGCAGAGTAACTCTTCTGACTTTTGTGTAATCACTTCCATGTATTTCTTTTTTTCTCTCTTTATTGGTATTTTTTTTAGTTTATTTATATTTTAACTTGAAGAGTGAAAAATAGAAGCAAAAACAAATAGAAAAAAATGACATAAACAGGTAACATACAACAATACATGTTACAGATTTTCAAAACATGGATAGCTAAATATATATATATATTTAGCTATCCATGTATATATATATATATATATTTTTTTTTTTTTTAAACAACCCAACAGATCAGCAGTCCACAATAGAAGTGGGTTATTCACAGGAACTTCCATGTATTTCTGTTTTTTGTTTCTTCAGTATAGTACTGGGATTAGAATCTATGGCACTCTACCACTGAGCAATACACCTTTTTTTTTGGCTGGCTCAGGTTGAACTTCAGGGCAGGTCTGGTAAGGCCTGAGGATCTGGGGATCGAACCACAGCATCCTAAGCCTGACTGCTTTGTTTAAATAGGCACTTAACTGAGCTAACGGTCAGGCCCCTAACTCCCACTTTTTCTTATTTTTTACTTGAGACGTGTCATCTTGCTATGTCAGTATAAGCTGCTCAGACTGAGCTTGAACTTGTATCCCTCCTGCCTCTGCCTCCCAGGAAGCTTGGATTAATGCACCAGGCTTTCCATGTATTACTTTACCATTTCACTCAAGTGTACATCATTAGACATCATAGTTCAGACTATAGTTCTTAAAAATTTGATGTGTCTATTAAAAGCCTATTATTATCCGGGTCTTCATTGGACCATCCTTCTCTTAAAAGTCATCTGCTGAGGACACAGGAATGCTTCTCAAAGTCTAGATGATGTTGCTTGCACTCATGAGGGTAAAGCAACATCTAGATGCTTCCCTTTCACAAGAAACAACCTTGAAGCATGGTCGCTGTTGGCATCTCCTGTCCTGGGTAAGTTTTCTTCTCCTTTTATCACATTCTTAACATCTACTCCTTGAACCTTCTCTGCCCTGGCCCCACCAACACAACCACATCACCCACAAAACAAGCTCAGGCACAGGCTACCAGTCCAACCTCTTAAACAGGTCTCATGTCTCTAGTGCAGACATGGAGCAGGCTGCAGGCTTGTTCCTCAGTTTTCCATCTCCCAACTATGCCTCAAGTCTTCTGCCTGCCTTGTTCTCTCCCACATACACATATCCCTCAAGTCTGGGGCAGGGTTTGTTTTCTGTGTCCCTCCCTTTTTTCAAAAACTAAAGTCCAGTTTCTCAATGCACCAAGAACTGTGATGTTAAGGCAAGTAAGGCTTCTTAGCCTCCTGGGAACCTGTAGCAACCTCAGCCCAGCAGCCTGGTGGTTGTGCCACTGACTCAGATGACCATGTGGCCCTTCCTAGCTCTACTGCATCAGGAGAGAAAATGGTAATGGTGCAACACTAAGTAAAACAACTATGGTGGACACAAGCAAGGTCAGAGGCATGGGAAACCTACATCTTGTAAACTTGAAAACAGTTGGAGTAGCAGGCCCTGGGCCTCTTGCCCATACCCTATGCAAGTCCTTTCCCTGAGTAGACAGTGCCTACAAACTGCTTCTGACCAAAAGGAAACAGCGTATGTCATAAGTGCCACTTTGAGATAAGGCTAAACTAAATGGAAAGGTGTAGATGTGACTTTTGTGATCAAGCTGTGATAGACCAGCCTCTGTCTGATCACATTCCAGGGCCTACACAGGCCACGTGGCAAATTCTAGGAGCTGAGAGGGACTCTGGGCCAAAAGTCTGAAAAAAAAAAAAAAAAAATGGGACTTCGGTCCTACAGCCAGCACCAGGAGGTGTTGCTTCCTTTTCTCCTTCCTTCGCCAACTTTCCCCATCCTCCAAGGCCTTTTGGCAGGGGTGGAGGCTTAATTTGATCATTTTTATTCATGTCTGCATAAAGTGATTCAAATATTTACCAGGGAGAGAGTTCTATTCCTCCTGACAAGTCTGTATTTCCTGATGGACCCATCTATCTAAATCACTGACAGTGCCTCACATGGATGTATCTCCATGACCCCCCGGGGCTCTTAGGCTTATGATTTGCATGAAAGAAAGCACACAATCATCTAGGGGTTTAGCGTAACTTAAGTGCATAAAGTTCTTACAAAGGTTGCCTCCTTGCCTACCTTGTAAACCTGCAAAAAGGGACGAGCCTAAGCCAAGAATATTCAACAGTAACAAGGAAGCTTGGAGTCAAGATCTTGAGGCACTGAGAAAGTACACCAGGGAGCTGAGTGTTTCGGTGGGACAGAAATAAAACAATGGTTGATGTTCCATGACTACTCCAAGCTTATACTGTGTACTCACATTAATCAAAATTTAAATCGTTTTTCGCTTACAGATGATTAATCTTGCATGAAGAAAGCTTATGCAGTCACTCATGTATAAATGCTACTGATTTTGCTCTGGGTTAAAGAAACACACGATTCTTCCCTCCTAACCCCACCACTGTGTTTGTCTGAGTCCTCTTTGTTGCCTGCTTTGCCCTCTCAGGTGGTTGTTCCCTGGAAGCTGAGGCTAGACCTTGGCATTGCATAATGCCTAAAAGCAAGCAAGTATATGGAAAAGCAGCTCTTCAAACCTCAGCATCAGCAACTGGGCTACATTATTCATATGCAGGAACTTCCCAGAAAGATTGCAAACAATATGCATTACAGACATCCTCTAATTTAAGGAAAAAATGCATTAGGGCATAAACAGCAAGAAAGACAGTCAAATTTACAAAGTAATGCAACTCAGAAGAATATACAACAACACAGCAAAGGGAAAGGGAACTGGGGGAAGGAAACAGGGGCCTCGGTGCGCTGGGTCAGCCGATGCACGCCTCTGTCGAAGGCACCTCAGACTCAAAAGCAGAACAAACAAGCAAGTGCCCCTGCCCCGGAAGTCCTCACGAGGCGTGATCAAAGGTACCATCTGCCCACCGCTCGGCCTGGTCCCCTCGGCCACCTCCGCCCCGGAGCCGCGCCAGGACCGGGGACGTGGGTGGGGGCGTCGCACACTTAATAGGCCACGACCCAGACCTCCGGAGATTGGTGTCGCCCTGGCTCTGTGCACCCCAAAGTACCACATGGGAGGGGACGGGAGGAATTCTGAGCAAGCCCACGCGGGGAGGAGCGCCTCGGCCTGGGAGGGCTCGATCCAGCTGCGGCCCCCAGAAACCTCTCTCCCCGGCGCATAGGTGAGCGTGAACTCCGGCGGAAGCCCGGGCTCGGGGCCTGCCTACGCGACCCGGCCGGCCAGGGGCTATTCCAGCCCTTTCTGGGCTGTCCCGGGAAGGGTTTTTACCTTGGTCGGACCCCGCCAGGGCGCACACTTGGATCTCGCAGCCCCCAGCGGTTCCGTCCGAAGCCCGGCCGCGGGCCCCCAGGGGCCTCCAGGGCCGCGGGAGGCGCAGTGCGCGCAACATCGGGGCGCAAGCCAGGAAGGCGCGGAATGGACCCATACCGGCCTCTGCGCGGCTGAAAACTTAGTTCCGCGGCGGGCGAGGCCTGGAAAAGGGCTCCACCTACGGGCCGAGAGGCCGGCGCAGCAGTCTGCGCCCCTTGGGCACCCGCGGTTGAGCCGGGAATCCCAGCCTCTCCGCGGGCTCTGAGACAAGGCTTTCAACCTGTCCGTTAATGTTTTAAGCTGAAGAGCAGGGAGAGTAACAGCAGTAACTGCCTCGTGAAGGTGACGTGACGACCAAACGGGGTGTGAACCTTTCTCACACAGATGCTCAATAAATGGCATTTCATTTAAGACAGCCATTTCAGGCCGGGCTTGGTGATGCACGCATGCCTGTGATCCCAGCACTTGGGAGGGAAGCAGGAGGGTCATTGCGAGTTCGAAGCCAGTCTGGGCTACAAAGTGAGCTCAAGGCCAGCCTAAACTGCATAGTGAGACTCGGTCTCAACAAGGCACAAAAGTATGAGCTTGATTGAGGGCATGCTTGTAATCCCAGCATTCGGCGAGACTGAGGCAAGAGGACTGTGGTGAGTAACAGGCCAGCCTGGGCTATGTTAACCAATTCAAGGACACCCTGAACTGCACAGCGAGACCCTGTCAAAAAAAAAAAAGTAAAACAAGTTCATAGATCTAAGTATCTCACCTCCATTTGTGTCTTAAACAGAATGAGAGACGAGGCAGCAAAGTTAGCGCTTCACCTCCAGTTAAATGAAACGCTTATCCCAATGTAATGCTCAATAAATTGCCCTACAAAAATATATATGAATGTGAATTGCTAGTTTCTGCTCCCTCCTACGTATCCCGCTCGCTTTGCAGAGGTTTTTTGGATTATTCATTGTGGACCAATCAAGAGTATCTGTGGCGTGAACCTTGCTTCCTGAATTCTTACCTTCCTTTTTGAAGACCTCAAGCCACTAACAGCTCTGGCCCTCGACTTATGACTAAACTGGTAAATTCTTCCTTTCAGTTTACTAGTATGTAGGGACTCTTTTGTTACTGATTAACACAACCTCCTTGACAAAAATAGGACCACTGCAGCCAGGAGATTTGGGCTGCAAGCAGAGGAAAGCCACCTAGACCAGTTTGTTACAAAGCATGATAAACAACATGGCTAGTACAACTGCCTTTGAGTGGAAGCTGTAACACAATAGGGGCAGTATGGTGATGAATGCCTGTAGTCTTTGCCTAAGTGATAGCACAGAGGGCTGAGATCAAGCTGTTCTCTTGCATGTTCTCTGTCTGTCTGTCTGTCTGTCTGTCTGTCTGTCTCTCTCTCTCTCTCTCTCTCTCTCTCTCTCTCTCTCTCTCCCCCTGCACCAGGGATCGAACTCAGGACCTTCACATACCAGGGATTAGAATTCAATATATGAGCTGGATGGTTTGGGAGCACACATTTCATTCATAGCGAAATCAGATGCCAAGGAGGAGGGCCACTGGAGGGCTCTCTTCTATGGGCTCCTCTGGTTCTAAACTTCAGTGTGACTGAGCTAACACTGCTGGGCCAAACCTGCTCACCCCTGAATGGCTTTTTAATTTAAGTATTTACTACCATCAGGGAACTTAATCGGGTCTATGTCCATAGTGAGAGAAGTTTCTCCCAGGCCTCTATTACCTAGCACTTTAAGCTCTCCTGAACTCCGGTGAAGGGGCTGCACATAGTCAAATCTGCATGGTCCCCAGGCCAAAGAGGGAGTATTCTATTGGGAAGGAGAAGGAAAGAGGCAAGACTCAGCCTGCCAGCATTGGCATGGAACCAACTGAGGAAGGAATTGAAGGTTTTTAAGGAAGATCATAAGTTTGAATGTTACTAAACTCAGAGAAATGGTTTATGAGAATTCGTATGTGTTATGGGTCACTCAGCATAGGAATCAGATCAGCCAGATAGGAATTTGAATAGAGCCTTTTATTTACTGAGCTCAAGCCGAGTGTGGTGGCGCATGCCTGTAATCCGAGCACTCAGGAGGCCGAGGCAGGAGGATTGTTGTGAGTTCGAGACTAGCCTGAGCTACAAAGTGAGCTTAAGGCCAGCCTGAACTGCATAGTGAGACCCTGTCTCAAAAAGACCAAAAAAATAAAATAAAATAAAAAATATTTACTGAGCTCAGGTCCGTCAGCCATTTCTCATGCAGAAGAAGGCTGATCGGCCCAGAACGTGGGTAGCCAGGGGGTATTTATAACAGAAATCACATCCAGTTTGGACAAGTTTGTTATCTAGCACAGAACAACAGAAAACTATATTCATTTGATACAGCTGCAAACTTTATAACTAAAGGTCTTTTACAGCTTAGTGATAAGTGTATATTTTTATAAGATACATCTTAAGCTGACTGCATTATAGAAGATGGTTAGGGAGGGAGTTTGTCTTAGCTTGCTGTCTTGACAAGAAACAGTTATTTATTGTTCAGCAGCCTTGAGTGGAGAGGGAGAGAGCAGATAACAGGAAGCACAAAGGTTTTTAAATAATTTTCCACAGTTAAAGCACAAAGTTCTGTTAACCCTTTACAGTATGTATCTAGGAATGTGTCTACTTCTTTTTTTTTTTTTTTTTGTCTTTTTTGAGACAGGGTGTCACTATGCAGTCCAGGCTGGCCTTAAGCTCACTTTGTTTTTTTTTTTTGTTTTTTTTTGTTTTTTTTTTTGTCTTTTTTGAGACAGGGTCTCACTGTGCAGTTCAGGCTGGCCTTGAGCTCACTTTGTAGCTCAGGCTGGTCTCGAACTCACAACAATCCTCCTGCCTCAGCCTCCCCAGTGCTGGGATTACAGGCCTGCGCCACCACGCCCGGCTTGTGTCTACTTCTTTTGACTTTGCCCTCTTATTGAAGTTTTTTAAAATGTATTTAGTACAAGGTCTATACAGGGTCTTACTACACAGATCAAACTTGTAGTGATTCTCCTGTTTTCAGCCTTCCAAGCACTGGGATTACAGGCTCATGCCACCATGCCATCTCAATCACCATCTCAGAGTGCATGGCACACCAGGAATCGAACTTTAATCCAGTGAGCTATCTGGCCAGCTGAAAGAAAGGTTTCTTGAAGTAGGCATTGATCTTCTGGATTTCTGAAGGGTCTATTGTGATTTCACTTTTTTCATTCCTAAATGCATGAATTTGAGTCTTTTTTGGGGAGAGGGTACTGGAAATTGAACTCAGGGTTTGTGTTTTCCACGCAGACACTGTGGAAACTACATCCCTGGCCCTTTTTTCTTTCTTTTCTCTTTTCTGGTGTTAACTATAAGGACTTGCTGTCTCGGTGGGAGAAAACAGCAAGGGGATTTAGAAAATAAAGTCAAGAGACAAAGACTGAGATCAGGTGAAGACCTGATTACCCAGTGGGCAAAGGGCTGAACAACAATAGTAGGAGCATTTATTTTTACTCTTGCAAAGTCAGTATCAGGCTACACAAGTCATTGCCTAGTGACTAATGACTGAAATTGTCCAGGCAGGATGTTTTTCTCAAGACTGAGGCAGCTTGACTGCTTTAGGCATTGTGGCCTTGTCCTGCCCTCACACATATGACCAATTTTGAGCTTCAGCCACTCCTAACAGCTAAGGGTTTGTCAGTTTTATTCAATCTTTCAAAGAACCAACTCTTCAGTTCATTTTTGGGGGGGATATTGTTTTCTTAGACAGTAGTACATTACGTTCTGCTCTGATCTTTGTATTCCTTCTCTCATATGAGCTTTGGGCTTGACATGTTCGTCTTCTTATAGTTTGAGATTCTATATTAAGTTTTTTATTTGAACTCATTGTGTTTTCCTGATGTGAGAGTTCACTGCTATTAACTTCCCTCACAGGACTAGCTTTCATTGTGTCCCATAAGTTCCAGTATGTCACACTGGCATTATCGTTTAATTGTAAATACTGTTCAATTTCTTTAATTTCATCTGTGACCCATTGATTGTTCAAGAGGGTTCTGTTTAATTTCTGTGTGTTTAGGGAGTTTTGTGGTTTCTTTGGCCATTGATTTTTAATTTCATTGCACTGTGGTCAGATAGTATGCATGGTTAATTTCAGTTCTTTTACATTTACTTAAGCATCTTCTGTAGACTGTTATGTAGTCTATTCTGAAGACCTTTCCATGTGCTGCTAAGAAGAATGTGTCTGTTACTGTGGGGTGGAACACTCTGAAGACATCTACTAAATCCATTTCTTCAAACGTTTGTTCTGTTCTGGTATTTCTTAGTTTATTTTTTATCTAGTTGATCTATTTGTAACAGGAGTATTAAGATTCCCATTGCAATTGTGTTAGTACTTACTTGATTTTTTTATGTCTGTTAATCTTTGTTTTACATATTTAGGTGTGCTAATGTGCTGGTATTTGGTACATATGCATTTATGATTATTATCTCTTTTTTGGACCTTTCCCTTACCAAGTATATAGTGACCTTCTTTATCTCTTTTGATCAGTCTTGGCTTGAAGTTCACATTGACTGCAAAGAGAATACCTATCCCTGCTTTTTTCTTTTTAAAAAAATATTTATTTGTTTTTTACAGGTTTTGCTGTGCAGTTCAAATTTGCAGTGATCCTCCAGATACAGCCTCCCCAGCTCTGGGATTATAGGTGTGTGCCACCATGCCTGGTTTCAGAGCTGGCACAGTGTGCCCAGATTCTGGGAGCCCACATGGCATGCAGTACTGGAATCAAACTTGGGTCCTTGCCCTTGCCAGGCAAGCACTTAGAGTGCTGAAATGTCTCCCCAGCCCTTCCTGCTGTTTTTTTTTTCTGAGTTCCTGTTTCATGGAGTATTGTTTTCCATTCTTTGATTCAGTCTATAAATTTTTTTTAGTTAAATGTGTTTCTTGAAGCCAGGCATGGTGGCACAGGCCTGTAATCCCAGCACTCGGGAGGCTGAGGCAGGAGGATTGTTGTGAGTTTGAGACCAGCCTGAGCTACAAAGTGAGCTTAAGGCCAGCCTGAACTGCATAGTGAGACCCTGTCTCAAAAAGACAAAATAAATAAATAAATAAATAAAGTTAAAAAAAATTTTGTTTCTTGAATGTAGCATATTGTTGGATCTTGTTTCTTGATCCATCCTACCTATTCATTTTGGATGGTGAATTAAGACCATTTACATTGGTGGTTATTAACTGATATGTGTTGGCTTATCCTTCTCTTATATCCTTCTCTGTTGATGGTTCCCTATTTTTACCCTCTATTTAATTGCTTACCCTGCCTGGTGGCTTATTTCTATTATAGTCTTTGTTATCTAGTTCTAGCATATCTTTCAGAACATTTTGTAAAGCTGGTTTTGTTTTAATATACCTCATAGAACTAAAGAAAACTTTCCTAAAGTTCCTTTAGAACCAGAACAAACCTCAGATAGTAGAAACAATTCTTGTCAACAAAGGCAAGGAAAGGTGTGTCACAATCCCTGAAATTATATAGATCTACTGTGATGAAAACCACCTGGGACAGGCAAAAAATAATAATAAGATTAAACAAAAAACAACCACCCCCCAAACATACCCAAAGATCAGTGGAACAGATTAGGAGATGCAGAAACAACCCTAAACAGGCTTAACCACCTTATTTTCGACAATGAGACCAAAGGTTCACTGGAAGGAACATAGCCTTTCTAGCACATGGTGCTGGAAAAAGTGGGTTCTCACATGTCAAAGAATAAAAGTAGACCATGCGCTGAACTAAAAACTGAATTAATAGTCTAAATATTAAAACAGAAACATTAAATCTGCTGGAAGAGAGAATAAATAATCCTCTTTTTTTTTTTTTTTTTTTGTCTTTTTGAGACAGGGTCTCACTATGCAGTTCAGGCTGTCCTTAGGCTCACTTTGTAGCTCAGGCTGGTCTGGAACTCACAACAATCCTCCTGCCTCAGCCTCCTGGTGCTGGGATTACAGGCCTGCACCACCACGCCCGGCTTTGTCCTCTTGAAGATAAGCATATGTAAAGACTTCATGAATGAAAGCACAATGGCAAAGGAAAGACTATAAAGAATAACAATTGAGATCACATATTATTAGGTTTTCTTTTTCTTTTTGGCAGAACTGAGGATTGAACTCAGGCCCTTGTGCTTGCCAGGGAAGCACTTATTCCACTGAGCCATCTCCCCAGCCCTGAGAACACATAATATTAGAAAGCTGTTGTACAGCAAAAGAAGTCACCAGCAGAGTGAAAAGATAACCCACAGACTGGGGAAAATTTTAGCAAGTTGTTCTTCAAATAAAGGACTAATATCTAGAAGATAAAAAGAATTGAAAAAGTCCAACCCTCCATATAAAGATCCACTCCATAAATGAGCATCTGAAATGAACAGACACTTTTCAGAAGTACAAATGGCAAATATCTATATGAAAAAATGTCCAACGTCACTAATTGCTTGAGAGATGTAAATTTAAAGAATGCAGAGGTTTCATCTGACCTCAGAAAGAATGTGAGATTTGTCAATAAATCAACCAGTAAAAATTATTGGCAGGTTGATGGAAAAAAGGAACTTTTTTCCACTGTTGGTGGGAGTGTGGCCTAGTACAACCACTGTGGAAATCCTCAAAGCTGGGAGTAGACATTTCGCTTGACCTTTTTTGGTATCTTCCCCAAAGAGTTAAAAGCATCATACCGCAGTAATATATACACACCCATGTTTATAGAGTTACAGTTTGTAATAGCTTAATGTTGGAAACAACTCAAATGGCTATCAGCAGATTAATGGATAAAAAAGGTTTTGTTTTTTTTTAATATAGTGGAGTACTAGTCAGCCATAAAGAAGGGTAAACTTGAGACATATATAGCTAAATGGATGGACCTTGACTCTATACTAGTAAGTGAAGTAAATTGGATGTACATGTATAAATATTACCTTGTCTCTAGTGTGAGAAACTGAAAGTATAAATAAGATTTATTTATTCATTATTATTATTATTATTATTATTATTTTTTTTTTTTTGTCTTTTTGAGACAGGGTCTCACTATGCAGTTCAGGCTGGCCTTAAGCTCACTTTGTAGCTCAGGCTGGTCTCAAACTCACAACAATCCTCCTGCCTCAGCCTTCCGAGTGCTGGGATTACAGGCATGTGCCACCATGCCTGACTTATTTTGTATTTTAGTAAGGGTCTACAGGGTCTCACTACATAGATCGGATTCCTAGTGATCCGCCTGTGTTCAGCCTCCCAAAAGCTGGAATTACAGGCTTGCACTCCCACGCCCACTCTCAATCATTATTTCAGGGAGTTCCCTGGGGCAGGGCCCATATAGTAGGGCGGGGATCAAACCCCAGTTGCTGTGTCTGCCTAAGCAGGTGCTTTAATCTGCTGAGCTATTTGACTAGCCAATAAGATTTAAAATGTATAATAGATATCGTGAAATAGAAAAAAAAATTGTTCAAAATGAGAGAAAAATTGTGGGTGAGGTGGGAAAGGAAGAGAAAAGAAAAAAATGAGAAAGGAAAAGGATAAAATAGAAACAAAGCTTTGTAAATAAGAGGGGAAGGGGAATGAAGGGAAGTAAGGGGAATGGGATTTTTTTTTTTTTTTTTTTTTTGGTAGATCTGGGGATTGAACTCAGGCCCTTGTGCTTGCCAGGCAAGCACTTATTCTACTGAGCTACCTCCCTGGCCCCATGGGGAGTGGGAATTTTTTTTTTTTTTTGGGAGTGGGATTTTTATTTTTATTTATTTATTTATTTTGTCTTTTTGAGACAGGGTCTCACTATGCAGTTCAGTCTGGCCTTAAGCTCACTTTGTAGCTCAGGCTGGTCTCGAACTCACAACAATCCTCCTGCCTCAGCCTCCCGAGTGCTGGGATTTTTAAACAAGTATCAAAGGTATATCATGTACAGGTACTAGTTCCCTGTGATGAATGTGATCATTTTATATATCTAAATTGTACGAATAATCTTAATTAAAAATTAATTTTAATTCATTGTTATATAGCGTACCTACTTCGCACGATGAGTACGATCATTATGCACTGCAGATACTAATAAAAAGGTCAATGTTGTAAAAGAAAAAATAGTGCAGACTACTTGAGACAGGAAAATTTGGAAAGGAAGGAAGTTTGTTCAGCTTACAGTTCTGGAGTCTGGGACCTCAGATGAGGGCCACGTCTGATGAGGTGTTCTTTCTAGTGTGGACTGTACAGAGTCCAACGGCACTGCAGGCATCACACAGCAGTACAGAGTTGGCTACCAGAAAGAACTCACTTTAGTAACGAAGTCATTTTCTCAATAACCCACGAATCCGTAATGGATCTATATTTTCATGACGGCAGGATCCTCAGGACTCAATCATGACCAGAGCTCTACCTCCAAATACCATGAACATATGAGTCCGAAGACAAAGTTTCCAGCTTATAGTTCCGGGGCCCAGTGCATTGAAACTATGGGAGGGGGTACAGAGCCTCGGTCCTCGGCACCCCACGTGTGCCAGTGGAGTAGGTCTCTTGGCTTTGGGCCTCAGTTTCCTTGTTGATGAGAGACGAGTGATGAGAGCGAATATTGTATCTTTCTGGTTCCCACATTTCAGGAATCATCCTCAGAGCAGAAGAAATTGGGACTCTGAGACTCCTTGGCTCCCCGAGCTGGGGGTCTTTCCAGCCAGGTTAGTCTGGGGTATTTTCACTAGCTGCAGGCCTGAAATGTGGGAGGAGGTAAGGAGGACACAAGGAGAAGAAGGTGTGGTGCAGGGAGTCAGAGAACCCAAGATAGGAAATAGGGAAATAACAAACCAAGATAGAGGGGACGCGTTTGAGGTTAAAATTATACTAATCTTCCACGGTATCTGCCAGAAAATAGAAATACTTCATGGCCCATTCTATGAGGTCAGCATTACATTAATACCAAAACTAGATTAAAATATTATACAGAACAAATATTAGAGCTGGTCTCTTATGAATGTTAACACAAAAATCCTCAACAAAACATTAGCAAATAAAATCTGACTGTTTTGGATTATGATTATTCAAAGAGTAATAAACCACAGGCTGGCAAGATAGCTCAACAGTCTAAAGTGCCTGCTTAGGGGGTCACGGTTCAGTCCCCATCCCCACGTGCCATACCAGCCCCACTCCCAGGGTGGCCTGAGCTGACCACAAAAAAAAGAGTAATACACCATGTCTGTGTATAATATATTCTCCCTACTCAAATTGATCAGCATAATCCACTATGTCAATAAGCTAAAGAAATAAAGAATAAAGTGTAATCTTTTTTTCAATAAAATTTTATTCTTACATGTATATCAGACTCCAAGAACACACTTGATTGTAGTTATAGGTGTGAAGAGAGGTTATGGCATCCAGATATCTGAGTAGGAATGGAATCCCGGGTCACCCTCATTGTACGAACAAGGAACAGTTTATTTTTTGCCAGGTTTCTTAATTCCACCTGTGGCCAGGGGGCCCTTACCCGTGGCCTTCGTTTTTAGCTCCTCAAGTTTTTTTTTTTCTTTCTTTCTTTTTGGTCTTTTTGAGACAGGGTCTCACTATGCAGTTCAGGCTGGCCTTAAGCTCACTTTGTAGCTCAGGCTGGTCTCGAACTCACAACAATCCTCCTGCCTCAGCCTCCCTAGTGCTGGGATTACAGGCCTGCGCCACCACGCCCAGCTCCTCAAGTTTCTTTTGCTCTTCCTGTTTTGCTGTATCTTCCTTGTCCATTTCCTTGGCCTGTTTCTTGGATTGCTCCAGGGGCTTCTTCTTGCCACCTTTGTAGCCCGACATGGTGCCCCCACACCTTCCAGAGACCAAACTCAGAAGCCAGCCACCTGCTGATGAAAAAAAAAATTGACAAGAATAATTCTGAGAAGATGGCAGAGTAGTAAGCACTAGCAATCTGTCTCCCTAACTGGACAATAATTATTGAGCAGAATCCTTCTAATGGAGCTATATTAGAACTCTGAGGTGCATCAAAGGCTTTCAGGGCAAAGCTTAGATGATCAATTGTGGTCAACTTCAGCCGTTAGCCCCTTAAGGGCTGTATAGGCCTCATTCCTGACCTTATGGAAGGTAGGCTGTAGGTGTCAAGGTGTGCCAAAGGACCCTGTCCACCAAATGTGGGTAATTTATCTTTGGATCACTGATGCTGCCTCTGCCCACACAGGTGAAGGCAAAGAGTCTGGTGGCCACTGTTGTAAGTCCTGCTCCTCCAGATGAAATGATGCTCTGAGTATTTAAGGGATCCTTCCCCCATCTTCTTGTTCCTCTTTTCCCTTTTAGGAGCAGCTATTCAATTTTATGGGGGAAATTAGAACACAATTCCTCATGCCTAGGGAAAGGCATAGACTAGAAGAGGAAGAGACCTGAGAAGATCTTATGTTTTCATCTCAGACTGAGTCTTGGTTCAGTCTACAAAGCAAGACCCTGTCTAAGAAAACCAAAACTCAGCCAGGCGTGGTGGCACATGCCTGTAATCCCAGCACTGGGGAGGCTGAGGCAGGAGGATTGTTGTGAGTTTGAGAGCAGCCTGAGCTACAAAGTGAGCTTAAGGCCAGCCTGAACTGCATAGTGGGACCCTGTCTCAAAAAGACAAAAAAGAAAAAAGAAAACCAAAACTCACACAAAAAGACCACAGCCTCTCCCAAAAAAGAAAATGAAGGGAAAAGCATAGTGGGAAAAAAAGCAAACACTGGGGGAGGAGAAGAATCTGAGTTACACAGGAAGCGTTCTATTAGGTTCCAATGTCAACTTTCCAACAAACAATCATAAACATATAAAGAGGGGAAAATATGATCCATGCAAAGGAAAAATAAATGAATCAATAGAAACTGTCCTTGAAAAATATCTGATGGCAGTTTCCTAATAAAAACTTTAAGTAACTATCTTAAAGATGCTTGAAGAATTAAAAGAATATGTGGAGAAAGTCAAGAAAACCATGTGTGAGTAAAATGGCAACATCAGCAGAGACCAAAACCAAAAATAATAATAAAAAATATATAGAGTTCAGAACTATAACAAATGATGTGAAAAATTCACTAAAGGGACTCAGAGGTAGATTTGAATAAGCAGGTTAAAAACAATCATACTTCATGCACATGGATGACGCAGACAAAGGATCTACAGAATAAGGTACAGGACTACAAGATAAACCCTGAGGGACTTCACTGACCTCATAAGAAACATAAAGTACATGTGTTGGTATAGAGGTCTATCTAGGTCTGAACCATCCAGTAGAAAAGTATAAAAATGAGGTGTACACCGTGGGGCCATAATAATAAGTGGAGCTGTAAATGGCTATGGTCGACAACTTCTTTGGATAACTCACTATTGTTGCGGAATGCTGGACTGTGTTGGATTGTGTTGTCGAGTTCAGGCACCTAAATTAGTTGAATGACAATGGAGTTCCCATCTTTGTCAGGTGTAGACAAAGAAAGGGCTATAGATAGGAAGAATCATGATGTGTGTGTATGGACAGTACAATTGGGATAGATAACGCCGTGCTTCTACATAATTCTATGAGAGGCAAGATTTGCACTAATGGTGGTTGGAGAGGATATTATGTCGGTTTCTAGTACTATGGACAACCACTAGGAAAATAACAAGGTAGAAAGTATTAATTATTGAATCTTTGATGAAATTCAGGTATAAAAAATAAGATACGCAAACAGCTACACTCTCTTAATTTACTGATAAGAGACATATGGTATAATAATGTCTGTAAGTATAATATCATGTATGCACCTTCTATGATACCAAAACATTATGAAAACAGTTTGCAATGTATTAATTTATCAAACCCATCTTGTCAAGGTATCTTAAAACTGTCTCATTGATATTTGTACTTCAATAAAACAAAAATAAAAATTAAAAAAAATAAAAACCATCATACTTGAAGATAGGGCTATGAAAATGATCTTGAGGAACAGAAAATGGAAAGATTGGAGAAAAGTGAACAGAGTCTAAGGGGCGTGTAGGATGACAAGCAGCTGGGATCGCCAGCCACACATCGCAGCACCAGGCTTTATACTCAGACTTTGAACAGACGGACTGGAAAGCTATGAGAGAAGCAACTCATCATATACAAAAAGGATCCTCAGTGTGATTATCCAGAGAGTTCTCACCTAAAACTTTATACACTGGGCCAGAAGGCAGTGGGTGACATATATTTGCTCCTTGATTTATCACAGGGCTAAATCCTGATCAATACATTCTATGCTGAAGATATCCTAAGTTGCAATGCATTTAATACACCTAGATGTCCAACCATGACAGCAGCACAGTGCGCTGTGGCGTATTATTGTTTGTGCTCGTGACTGTGTGGCTGGATGGGATCTGGGGCTTCTGCTGCTGCTCAGCCTTAAGGAAGAGTATCAGTTACTTGGGAAACAACCAAAATTCAAAGTATAGCTTCTACTGAATGTGTTTTGCTTTACAGCATTATCAAATAAAAATATAAGTTAAACTATCATAAATCTGGGATAATTTATATTCAAAGTGCTAAGAAAAAGCAACCAGGAATCAATTCTGTTTTCAGACAAATTGTCCTTTCAAAGTAAAAGAGAGGGCTGCAGAAGTATCTCAGTGGTAGAGCACTTGCCTGACATGTATGAGGTCCTAGGTTCAATCCCCAGCTAAAATGTATGCAGAAGCTGGGCATGGTGGCACATGTCTGTAATCCCAGCACTCGGGAAGCTGAGGCAGGAGGATTGTTGTGAGTTCAAGACCATCCTGAGCTACAAAGTGAGCTTAAGGCCAGCCTGAACTGCATAGTGAGACCCTGTCTCAAAAAAGACAAAAATAAATAAATAAATAAATAAAATAAAAATAAAATGTACGCAGAAATGACAACATTGCCAGGTAAACCAAAGCTGAAGGAAGTCGTTACCACAAGATCTTCCTTGATAGGGGCTAGAGAGATGGCTCAGTGGAGTAAGTGCTTCCCTGGCAAGCATAAGGGCCTGAGTTCAACCCCCAGTTCTGAAAAAAAAAAATCTTCCTTGAAATAAATATGAAAGGGAGTCATATAGGTTGCCATGATAAACATCACCTAGAACTTGAAGAAGAAATAAGGTTCCCAATAAGGTAAATACATGAGCAATTATAAAAGCTAGTGTTGGGGCCAGGGAGATGGCTCAGTGGAATAAGCACTTCCCTGGTCAAGCACAAGGGCCTGAGTTCAATCTCTGGTTCCACCAAAAAAAAAAAAAAAAAAAAAAAAAAAAAAAAAAAAAAAAAAAAAAAAAAAA
>PVKA01008209.1:0-74045 GCA_004027165.1 Ctenomys sociabilis | reverse complement strand
AAAAAAAAAAAAAAAAAAAAAAAAAAAAAAAAAAAAAAAAAAAAAAAAAAAATCCTGAGGGGATTTGACTGACCTTGGCAGATACAAAAGTTGCATTTCTTGTTATATAGGTCTTGCTTATCTTGGTCTTAACCATCCAGCAGAGAAGTATAAAAACGAGGCATAAAAAGTAAAGCCATATTAATATGCTGAGCTGTAAGAGGCTCTAGTCAGCAACTTCTGACATTGCCAGTCCTGCAGACAACCCAGTACTATTATGGACTACTGGGTTATATTGGATTATTTTGCTGAGTTCACCCACTTACAATATTTAAATAGCAAGGGAATACCCATCTCTGACAAAACTGAATAAAAAAAGGGGGGGATACAAATGAAGAACAATTTTGTATTTGTATATGCAAAATAGTTAAGATAGACATACAACTACTTTCTCTTAAATCAATGAGAAGAAAGATTTGTACTACTAGTGTTTGAACAGGATACCATATCTGCATCTTGTACTATGAATAACCACTACAAAGACAACAATATGCGATGTATTAATTATTGAAACTGTCATACTAATCAGTTTTGAAACTGTCTCATTGCTATTTGTTTCTCAATAAAATTAATTAAAACAAATAAACAAAACACCCCCAAATCTAAAGAGCTACGTTAAAGATATACTAGATTCGTTTTTGTTTTGAATGTGACTCTTTTTTTATTTTTAAAGAATATAAAATAGAGATATAAAGAAAACGCATTATCTTGCTAGTGTGAGAACTTGATAAAAGTAATGAAAATTTATAAGGTAAAACAGATATTGTGAAAGGGGAAGAAATTGTTCAATGAGAAGGAAAAACTGGGATTAGAAAGGCTTTAATTCTTGTTGTCTACTTGTGTTGACCAAGGCCAGTGAAAGTACCCCAGGGTGCCCCGTCACACTAACCCGTTCATTGCCGTCCCACAGTGAGACCCCTTGCTCACTTATACGTCACTCTCTGTGTCATAACTGCAGGTCCAGAAAGGTGGAAGAGGATGAATATGAAGATTCTTCATCAAATCAAAAGTGGGTCTTGGCTCCAAAATCCCAGGACACTGATGTGACTCTTGTTCTCAACAAATTGCTGAGAGAATACGATAAAAAGCTGCGCCCAGATATTGGAAGTGAGTATAGCTTGTTATTCCCATAAAAAATCTATGATGATGATGTATTTTTGAAGTATTTATCTTTAAGTAATTACAAATTCAGAAATTCTTGCAGAGAGTACATCTTGGGTTCATCATACACCCCATAACTGCAGTGTCTTAGTGAAGCCAGAGGTTACCACTGGCGAGTGTGTGTGTGTGTGTGTGCGTGTGTGTGTGTGTGTGTGTGTGTGCGTGTGTGTGTGTGTGTGTGTCTGTATGCATGAGCACACTCATATTATGTCTCAGGTAAATCCATACAGTAACTGCAGTGGGATCCTCAGCTGGCTCACGGCCACAGAGACTGCCTCTTGGCATTGTCTTATAGTCATATCTATTTCCTTTCCCCAAGTTTCTAACATTGGCTACCAGTTTGCTCATACAGCTGTGGTTTTGTCGTGTTGAGAATAGTATGTGCAGAACCAGCCACTTTGGAGACCGATGTGCTTTCACTGAGCCAGGGACTGAGAGCCCACAGGAGCTGCTACTGTATCAGTCGGGGAGGTCTGTCATGATGAGCAGCCTGTGCATGTGCCCAGCATTGAGGGACTTTTCTGTTGTTTCCACTTCTGTCTATACAAATAGACAGTGAGTGATTGTATTCACTTGTATATAGGGTTTTTGTGCCCACACAAAAGTTTGTTCTTGAGGATATGTGCCCAGGAGTGTCATTGCTGGGATGGATGCTTCAAAATTTCTTTCAAGTTCTTTTTTTTGTAAATATAAATTAACTTTTCAAATGGAGGCTATTTATGGTATGATGTGATGTTTTGATATGTGTGGAAATCATATAACGCTCAAAACAGAGTAAAATCATCTTTATCCTCATTTATTATTTCTTTGTGGTAAAAATACTCAAAATCCTTTCTTCTAAACTGGGCATGGTGATGCATATCTGTAATCCTAGCACTCAAGAGTCTGAGGTAGGAGTATTGCTGTGAGTTCCTGAGGTCAGTCTGAGCTACATAGGGTGACCCTGTCTCAAAAGTAAAATCTTTTCTTGTAAGTCCAAAGTGTATGGTGGATTATCCTTACCTCTCCCCATCCTACCCTATCCCTGCGCTCGCCAGCCCCGCTTTCTTTTCTCTCTTCTACTTGCCATCTCCATTCTGCTCTCTGTTTTTTTCAGGGAATGGCCAAACTGTTTTCTGAGTGTCTGTCACATTTTCTGTTTGTGACTAGCCATGACTGAGAATGCAGTTGCCTCTGTTCTCCCCAGCTGTTGATATAGCCATTATTTTTTTCTGTTAGCAACTGTAATAGGAGAACGCTTCAGAGGCCGCTAGCCCATTGCTGTCTTCATTTGTGTTCCCAGTTGCTAGTAACAGGGACTGCTCTTTACTGCTTGTCATCCATGTGTCTTTGTCGTGGAAACTTCTCTTTGTGCTGTTTTCTTCATTTGTGGTGGCTTGCTTAGTTTGTCTTACTTTACATTTTTACTGCTCAGTATTAAGGGTTCTGTCTACATTGTAGGTGAGTCTTTCTCAGATCCCTAGCTTTGTCATTTCATTCTCTCAAAAAGAATTTTCACAGGGGAGGTTTTGGTACTCATGAAAGCCAAGTATTTATTTTCCTTTTATGGAGAATGTTTTTGAGTAATCTGTAAGAACTTTTCAAGGCATTCTGATTCCTGAGGATTTTCTTCTATGAGTTTATAACTTTTACATTTGAAATCACAATGTTTAAGTTAATTGTATATAAAATCAAGGTGGGAGAATTGTGATCTATTATCCCTTCCTCTGTCTCCAGTTATGTCACAAATTATTGAAGAGATAAAGTCCTATATTGAGTTATACTTATTGAGCTTTCAAAAATTTTCTTGACTAGTGGGAGATGTTCTGGATTCTCTATTTTATTTGTGTCTATCACTGTGTCAGTACTTCATTTGATTGCTGCAGCTATATAGTGCGTCTTGAAATTGGATAAAGTAACTGAACTTTCTCATTCTTCTTAACTTTTATGCTAATTTGTTGTCATACATACATGTTAGACAAATGTTGTCTGTATCAAACAGAAGAAGATCTCAGCCAGGCATGGTGGCATTTGTCTGTAATCCCAGGACTTGCGAAGCTGAGAGAGGAGATTACCTAGAGTTTGAGGTCAACCTAGACTATATTGTAAGTTTAAGACCAGCTTGGATCACACAGTGAGGCCTTGTCTCAGAAAATGAATAAAGTAAGTAAGCGAGCCAAAAAAACAAGCAATCAAGAAAGAAAATCTTACGGGCCCATAGATGGGAATGTTGTTATTACTAGATATCTGTTTGGGAAGAATTGGACAAATTTACTATGTTGAAACTTATTATGTCCAATCCATGGACATAGTATGTTTCCCATATATTTAGAGATCTTCTTTAATATCTTACATAAGTGATTTCTAGGGGTTGACATGTCAATCCTGAAAATATTTTTTTGGATTGACATTGTTATGGTTTATGGCTAGTTGTTCCCCCAAAGTCTCATGTAGTCATGAGGTAGATTAGTAGATTTTGTTGTTACTTCATCATCCAGTGCTGGGATTATGAGTATGAGTGTTATTGGGATTATGGGTGTGAGTGTTGCTGGGATTATGGGTGTGAATGTTGCTGGGATCATGGGCGTGAGTGTTGGGGCCTGGGGCAGACAGCCTGAATGCCACCTAAGAGAGACAGACTGGCTTTCTTTTGCTGCCGTTGCTGCACTGCTCCTCCCATTGGCTCTTCCCATTCTGCGGTGTTCTGCCACCATGAACCACTGCCCTCTTCCATGTGCCAGTCTTCCTTGGAGCCAAATGAGTATGGACTGAAACCTCCACTAACCGTGAGCTAAAGAATCCTTTCCTTTCTTAACTTTGGACATCCAGTGTTCTGTCCAGCAACAAGAAAAAAGTAGCTAAGATAGACACTAAAGTATTGTGTTTCTGAGCTTTATTTTTCTTCTGTTCAGTGCTGTTCTACAGAGACAGAATTGACTGTTGTGTGCTGCTGTGTCTTTTGACTTATTTCAGTACTTTTAGAAGTTTTTTTTTTTGGTGAGTTTCTTGAGCTTTTCTGTGTATACCAGTGTGTCACATATAAAAGGGGACTGCGTTTCTTCTTCTCCAGTCTGTAGTGCTTTCTTTTCTGTCCTGTCACATGGCTAGGACCTTCAGTGCTCTGATGAGCACAGTGTTGTGAGCAGATAGTTCTGCTGTTTTTAGGTCTAACGGCAGCGTATCCTGTATTTCCCCCATAAGGATGATGTGAGCTGAAGGTGTTCTGTAGATGTTTGTGTCCTTATGGAAAACTTCCTTTAATTCCTGGCTTTCTAAGTGACATTTTAAAATCACCTATGAGTACTGAATTTTGCCTACTATTTTACTGCATCATCTGATATAGTCATGGAATGTTTTGTCTTTTCCTTAATATGGTTGATTTCATTTTCCAGTTTTGTCCCTGGTATTAATTCTACTTAGTCATGTCAGTTAGTATGTGTCTAAAAATTCTCTTTTGTTTACTGCTGACTTCACTTTGCTAATACTTTGGTAATTTCTTTTATATCTGTACTTGTGGCCCATTGGTCTAACATTTTTCTCTTCTTTTTCTTTTTTCAGTGTCTCTCTTTTTGCTTCGGTGGTAGGTAGCCCCAATGTCATATGATGAGTGGGCAAGTGCTCCTTCATCTCTTGTTTTGTGGATTGTGTAAGCATTACTGTTCTTTCTTCCAAAGTTTGATGAAGTTCTCCACTGGTACCTTCTGGGCCAGCAGTTTTCTTTTGAGAGGAGTTTTCTAAACTACAGATTCATCAGTTTAATGAATGTAAGTGTACTCAAGTGATGCATTTCATATTAAGTAAATCGTGATCGTTTTTCAGATAATTTTTCTGTTTCTTTCACGTGGCTGGATGTGTGCGTGTGGGGTCACAGGGCCCTCCAGCGTCTGGAACAGGTGCAGGGCCTGTGGTGAGCGCCTCCACTCACAGCCGCTGCCTGTGCCTTGCGGACCTTCCTTTCCCTTTGTTAGTCTAGTAAGAGGTTTGCTACTCTGATCTCCTTGGAGTGCCAACTCTCTGCCTCATTGATGTTCTTCCTGATTTGAGGATCAGGTCCATGGTACTTTGATCTCTTTATTTTCTTCCTTTTCTCTGCATGGTTGTATTTTAGGCTTCTTCCTGCAGTAGAATTTAGATTCTTGATTTGAGACTATTTTTATGTAAGCATTTGGTGCTCTAAGTTGTCCTGTCAGCACGTTTTAACTTCATCCCACAAATTTTGATATGTTCTGCTTGTATTTTCATTTAGTTAAATGTATTTTTTTATTTCCCTTGACATTTTTGTCATTAATCCTAGAGTATTAGGCAGTATATTTTTAGTTTGTAAATGATTGGGAATTTTCTTTTTCTTGCTTTGATTTCTAATTTCATGACATGGTGATTCAAGAACATCCACTTTGTCAGTTCAGTTCTTCTAGTTTGTTAATGTTTGACTCATAGCCCAGGATCCTGTCGAGTTTGGGAAGTGACACTTGTAAATAACGTCTGTGCTGGTGCTGTTGGGTGAGCCAAAGCCTTTCCTTGGACAGCATGGTTGAAGTCCTCTGTGTCCTCGGTTATTCTTTGCCTGGCTTTCTGGTGTTTGCCCTAAGGGATTAACGGTGGATTGATTGAGAATAGGTTTGGTCTTAGAGCGATGAGCCTGCCTAGGAGAGGTGGCACCTGCAGGTGTTGCACAGTCTGCACTGCACCCATGGGGTTGGCAGGAGGACCCGAGGGGCGTGGCAAATAGTTTTCTCCTTAGGTTGCCCCCAGAGGATGGTTTGCTTCTTTTCCACTGAGCTCTGCTTCATGTACAGCCCAGTAGCTTGCCCTCCAGCACTCTGTCTTACCTGCACCATTTCTCCAAGTTTCCACCCCAAGGTGCCAACTTACCTGTAGGAAGATGTAGAACTACCCTGGTTCCAGGAGGCTGAAAGTTTCAAAATCCCTGTGGTCAGAAGAAGTTTATTTTTTTATTTTATTTTTTGTATTTTAAGGAACGGTCAACAAGCTGTCCAGGGTCTCACTGCATAGATTGGACTCATAGTGATCCACCTGTTCACAGCCTCCCAAGAGCTGGGATTACAGGTGCGCTCCACCATGCCCAGTCTCAATCGCCATCTCAGCACTCCCCAGGAGCAGACCCAGCACGGCCAGCCTGGGGATCAAACTGCCGACCCCTGTGAGCTATTTGGCCATCCAAAGAGGGAGTTTATCGATGCATGTCTAGTGCACAGGTAGAGAGACTGTGTTGTCTTTCTATGCCTCAGTGCAGTGAATAGAGGAACCACGTTACTCATTAGCTTCCTCCATACTCTAAGTATATACTCTGTAAGGACAGATTTAAGTTATCATGGCACAGTGTTCATAAGTCTGTTGTCACCCCATGCATTCCATAATTAGGTGACTGTGTTCAGCATGAAGAGTTTGAATCAGTGAAAATACTAACCAGGAATTGCTTTTGATTGTGAGCAAATTTAGACCAGTTGGTACTTTGCATAGCAAGGGCTGGGATCAAGGGAGGCATCTTCCTTCACGTGTCATCATGTCACCCTCTGTGCTGGGAGAGTGCACACAAGTAGACAGTGCATGAGGCCAGCTCAGACTCATATGCTCTGCCTGATAGTGTGTTAGAAAATGCAAAGCGAGTGCATTAAGAATCAGAGCAAAACCCTCGCCCATGCAGACAGGCAACGACACACTTGGTGTGCGATATGCCAGGGTTCTGTCACATGCAGCAAGCAGACTGGACTCAGTTTCATGTTGTCCCCTCCTTATTCACAAGGAAAATATTCCAGGGCCCTGTGGGTGCCTGAAATTGTGAGTAGTGCTAAACGTTGAATCTTCTGGGCTTTTTCCCCCACATGTGTGCCTATGACAATGAGTTCTGTGTATAAAGACACAGAGATTGAGAATAATAACCAGTAATAAAATGCAGTTAGAGCAAGATATTGTGATAAAAATGTAAATATATTCACCTATTTTTACACAGTGACCGATCACAGGTAATTGCAACTGTGGAAGGCAAGATACTGGTTTTTAAGGGAGTTCTGTATTGTTCCATTGTATACATAAAGATTTGTGCATTTTCCAAATAAAACAGCACACACACACTAAGAATGAATGTTTTGTTTAAAGTAGGCAGCTCTTTAAGCATCCTGTCATTTAGTCCTCTTAAGTCATTGTCTCACAGGAGAAGAGCTCTGTGCTCTCTCAGTGAAGATTTTTAAAACATTAAATAAAAGGCAAGACTTTGACCTTCCACCCTGGATGTTGCCATGATCCTTGAGTCAGCTCTAGATGCCTGTTACTGCCTTATTTAGATGCAAGAGTTTGACTGGCAGACTCCAGCAACTCTCTGGTACTCAATTAGAGAATAGTAACTGTCTAAGAATAGCAACCTGGGAAAAGATACTGAATTAGACACTCTTTTCTTTCATGGCTCAGAAAGGCTCTGATTTAAAGATGAATTTGCCAGAAAAACCTTCATTCTTTAGGGAAATCTAGCCTACTCCCATGATCATGTCGAGTCCTATACCATTCTGTGCACCTGAGAAACCTGTTTAAAGCAAAACATATAAACATGTAAGAATTTACAAGAGTGGCCTACAGTGGCCACCCACAGTCGGGTGTCTAAGAGTGCCTCTCTGCAGCAGAGTCCCAAAGGATCCCGTGGAAAGCCTGGAACGCGGGGCAGTGTCCCGTGGGAGCTGATTCTGGAGGCCAAAGGGTCTGTGCTGGAGGCTCTGCACCTCCACGGGAAGCCAGGGGACAGCGTCCAAGGTGAAGGTGAAGATGGGAGCCCCTCAGTGCGGCAGAGGCCTCCTGCTTTGTTCCCTTCACGCCGTCCTGGCAGTCCTCCCTAGGGTGGCCTTGTGCACCAGACTGTGCTGAGCAACTTGAGTGGGAGTTTCCTGCGCAGGTTGACGCCGTCAGTTACCTGTCATGGGCCCCACTGAGAGGCAGTGATGGGAAGTTTCCGTATTGGCAGTGTGTGGCTCTGCCACGAGCTTGTCGCAGTTGCTGTCTTGCCTCCTCACAGCCTTCTCACTCCCCCCAGCTAGTCACCCTGGGTGTTCTTCCTGCATCAGGCCTGGCCTGGCCCCTGGTAAGGCTGGTGAGCCGCACTCGGGTGTTCAGGTTGTGAGGGATGGGAGGTGAGCTCCACGTAGCTCTTGAGAGGAGATACTGGAAATCCCAGTGGAGCAGATTGAAGCTATTAATGCAAAATCCACGAAGATTCTGTTTGGCTTCTGGGATAAAGTCATAGTCCCTTGGGGTGTCACAAAGAGGCAAGCCATCACGTCGGCAGGTCTGTTCTGAGCTTCCTTCCACACCCTGTGAACCACATCCTGGCCAGCACAGGTCCTGGTTTTCTCTTGGGACTGCGGTGCACTCAGCCTGTTTCTCCTGTGTCTGCAGTGAGCTCTCTCACACCTTTCCAAGGTTAGACGTGACCCTCCAGGAGGGTGCCTCCTGCATGGCTTGCCCTTCCTTCCCCTCCCACCAGAGGGAGTCCTTGGGGTCTCCCCTGACTTTTCTCAGCTTCAGCTTTTTCTCCTTTAAAGCAAGACTAGAAAATTTTGAAGGATCACCTCAAGCAGGATGTGACCACAGAAGTGATGTGGCCACAACTGTGCCAGCAGCACTTCAGAACTCTAGATGCATGTGTGCGTGTTGCTGTCTTTTGACACATGCAGTCCAGCCACAGCCAAGATCCAGCCTCAAGAAATGCATAGTGTCTCACCGCTGTCACTGTCAACAGCACAAGCCAAGAACAATAGTTTAAGATTTCTTGAAAGTATGTGGTCCCGGCTTGCAGAACTATATCTGTTAATCTGGGCAATAGATTTGATGATAAAGTAGATAATATATCAATCACTGTCAGTCAGCTATTCTTGTTTTGAAAATCTGTAATGAATGTATTGTTGCATGCTGCCCTGTTTTTGTCTTTGCTTTTGTTTTTCTTGCTCTTGTTTTTACTCTTCAAAATAAAAGAAAATTATAATTAAAAAAACAGTGAAGGAACGGAATTGCACTGAGGTGTCTCTACTGTGTGGCCACAATGTGTCTGAGTGGTGCCCACGAGTTCTTGTTATTACACGCTGTGATGGTTATATTCTAAAACCTGAGTCTGCTTTCTCAGCTGTTACCTTTCTGGGTTTCTAAGTCGTGGATGTTTCTCTTTTAATTCTTTCCCGTAACTGTACGTTACAGTAAGGAATGCTGAAGGCATGTCCTTTACTGGCTCAGCACTGTGCTGGATGTCATTTGTCTCAGGCACAGGTCTTGTGAGAAACCTTGTGGGAAAGGTCGAAGGGTGATGAACTTTTAAATAACAGTCATGGGAATGAAGAGAAGTGGCCTAGTGCTTCTCTCCCCCATTAGTATTTCAAGAAATCTGAAGCACTCTCCTGAATATAGATTACTAAACTATACAGATTCCTTCCTTGTTATTTTCAAAGTCTGTGTATGTGACCATGTTGTGAAGATACAAAGTTATGCATGAACTTCTAAAGGAGAAAAGATAACTGGTGATGTGCGTGGTGCACTAACTGATTCATTTAATTCCAGAAGAAATCTGAGTAATTGTCCTCAGCTGTGTCCGGGTAGAGGGCTTGGTGCTCTGCTTCCCCCCTTGTGTTTCTGGGCCTGGTCCTTCCCAGGAGAGGGACCGTGAGGCCTAACTGGCTCCTGCTTCTCTGCACACACGCTTTCTTGTGCGTGTCGGGTCCTGCTCCTCCTCTGCTGCTGGATGGGTCAGTCAGTGGCTGCTGCAGCATCTGCTGTAGGTCTTCATTTCCCTGCAGTGGCTTTTAGGGTTCAAGCCCCTGGTGTGCCCAGGCCACTGACGTTCCCTTGTGCTGTGCAGCCTGTGAGCTTGTGAGCTGGCCCTCTTGCCTTGGAGGCTCACCTGTCCATTGCCGCTGGGCTGTGGCAGTGTTCAGGCTGGTACATGTTCCTACCTGCCTTAGCAGACAGCAAAGCAAATGCTGCTGGCAGCAGGCAGCAGAGCGGGTTTTGCGCCGTCTTCTGGACTTTCTGCCAGTGCTTTCAGTCCCAGCGCCCTCGGAAAACTTTAAGAGATTGTCCTGGCTTCTCACCTTAGTGGATGGGACCGAAGAGACAAAAAAACACTGAAACGTTTCTAAGAAACAGAAGTAGCAGGAGTGTTACCTGGGCAACTGGCAGAAGCTGCTGTAGACTTACTGATGGGGACTGTTTTCTGCTGTGGGACCACCTTGTCCTTCTTGGTTCTTAGTTACTTTTCCCTCATTGCTGGAACAAAATACCCGGTCCCCAAAATGAAGGAAGGAAAGGTTTATTTAGCTCACAGCTAGAGGAGTCTCAGCCCATAGTCGGTTGGCTCTGAGGCAGCGTGCACTTGGCAGCAAAGGGTTATAGCCCAGCTCTGCTTTAACTACTCAGGGAGCCTCTTGACTTCTCTGCTCTCTTTATGAGCCTGTCTCTTGTAGCTAACTAGTTACCCCAGATAAACCTTGAAGGATAGCTGTTCTTCACTTCCGATTCCTAGAACAACTCAGGCTTCATTGAGATCTTTCTCAGATGACTCCAGAGCAACCATTCCAAGTATGATGGTGCCTTTTTTTTTTTTTTTTTTTACTATACCGCCTCACTATGCAGCTTGGACTGGTAGTGATCCTCCTATCTGAGCCTCCCCACCGCTTACAGCGTGTGCCACCACGTCCAGTTTCAGTGTCTAATACAGCATGTGGTGCCAGAGATCGCAGTTGGGACCTTGCGCTTGGCAGGCAGGTCCTTCGCCTGCCGAGCAGCCCTTTAAGGCCTCTTCTGAGAGCAGCTCTTTCAGGTTCCACATGCCTTGTTTACTACTAAGTGAGTTCTATCCCTAAATTTGAAAAATTTTCTGTTATGATTTGGGTAAGTCAAGTTTTTGTGCCTTTTATGCTGTCTTCTGGCATTTCTTCAACACCTATAGTTCTTAGGGTAGTTTTCTTGGAGTCAGCTAGCAGCTGTTGGACCAGTTCCAGTGTTCTCCTGTTCCTAAGGTGCTCTTCAGCGGAGCACATGGCCTCTGGTGCCGGCTTTCTCTTCTGGCTCTGAAATGCTCTTCTTCTGTTGGCCCTTTTTGCCGAGCGCTGTTCCTGCCAGCTTTCATGTCCTGGATTGCTGTTTGATGCCTTTCATGGTGACAAGTTCTTCAGTGAGGTGGTCACTCGGGCCTCATGCCATCTTGGTTCACCTGTCCTTTTTCTGTGTGCAGCGTTTAAACTCGCTGCTAGCTGAGCCAGTGAGCTTCCTCACCTGCTGCACGACACCGGCGCTGGACTTGCGGAGCACCCTGGTGATCTTCTTCCAGCCCTTCATGCAGATAACTATTTTTTTTTTTTTCCTTTCTCTCAGTGCCAGTGGGATCAGCTTCTTGGAGTTAAGAATTTTTGGAGGCAAACAATCTTATTGCCTTGTTTTCTCTTGTCTCTCTCTCCCTCCCTCTATTCCTCCCTCTCCCACAGTGTGCATGCTGAGGGCTGAGGATCAGTGAGATCAAGAGATCTCTTTTGCTGTCACAGACACCTCTTTACTAAATGTCCGTTTCCAAGTGATGTGATACTTGGTATGTCTTCTATCTGGATGTCTCCGCGCAGCCTCAGCGGCTCAGGGGCAGGTTTTGGGGGTGGCGATCATGCGTGTGTGATTCTGGATTAGTCGCTGATTGGTTTAGCACAGTGCTGGGTGCAGAGGGTGGCCTATAGAACAGGGAAGTCTGACCCTGGGTGTGGGCGACACCAGCCAATAGGCTATAGCCTGGATGAAGCAAAAAGGGAAAGAAGGAGGAAAGCCTGCTGCTTCCGGGGTGCCCTGGTGCTCTGCCATTCTGGCAAGTCTCGAGACCAGCTGACTGCGGGCTGAGTCATGTATCAACTGTGAGGCAAAATAAAAATTGTGCATGTCAGGAGTTGTGTCAGCAATGAGGAAGTAAAGTGACCGAGACAGAGGTGGCTGTGTGTGCTAGTCACACATCTCTACAGTGTACTCAGTACAGCAGGGTCAGATCTGCCCCTGATGTCCCAGGGAGAGAATCCATCCCAGTTGTGTCCGCGTTTACAGAGCCAGCGCACATCTACCAGGTACTTTAAAACTTGTTTTAGTGATTTCACTCTGTTTCAGTGACCTGTACAAAGTGTGGTACATTATGGCTGGTAGGTAGATGGGATGTTAGAGTGGAGTGAAGAAAAGGAAGAAAACAGATTGGAAAGAAGCCATGGGAAACAAGATGGCAAAAGAAAGCAAAGGGGTTGGGCTCTGCTGAGATTTTTATAGCCGCTGTCCAGGACTTTTGGAGGAGGCAGTTGAGAGGATACCTTGGGAGCTGTAGAAGGGACACAGAGGGAGGGAAGTATAACTGGAGAACAAAGGAAGCTGTGAGGAGGTTGGACCTGCCAGTGCACCCACAGTAAGCCTGTGTCTCTGGCTCCTCCGCACAGCGAGTTGCCCTGTCTTGCTCATGAATGGCACTGTTAGGTTAACACTCAGTCTGCTCTCATGTACACAGATAGCCCAGGCATACACATATCTCTGTGTACCCATATGCATCATCCAATTTGCAGATAATGTGTAAGCTGTATGTATTATCTAATTCATAGGTAATGTATGATCTAAATTATCTAATTATAGATAGATCTAATTTGTAAATAACATATATTAGATATGTGTTAGATATTAAGAGAAAAAGAAAGAGCGTGGGCTCCTCGCCTGCTCCAGGGGTGCGGCCTAACTGCAGCTTGGCTCTCCCCTCCACCCTGGAGGGGGTGTTCGCTTGCCCTGGGGAACCACGGCGTGCTGCTTCCCTTTCTGACTCTCACACTGGACTTGGTCTGCCCGGGTCCTTCAGGGCTCAACTGTATCTGCTGTCCTGTTGCCAAGTCCCTGTCCTGCTGGGGCCTCCTCTGCATTGCCTCTGTGCCCTTGCCTCATTAGACATCTGGGGTGCAAGCTGCAGCCTGCAGCCTGGCATGGAGATCAGACAGGGAGTGCACCTGTGGCCCCTCCCAGGCAGCTCAGTGTCCACAGCCTGCCCCGCTCAGACCACATGAAGACATCCGCAGAGCTCTTGTCCTCAGACCTTGTGGGACTGGACATGGCTCCTTGCTCTCTGGGGCCTTGGACAAAAGCCCAGTAGGCGGAATGAGAGGGCGTTCTGCCCATTCCAGGTCCTGTTCCTGAAGGGAGAGAGGGAACATTTGCCCTGGGATCATGACTCTCACTTTTAGTAGATCAGGAGTGAGTTCTGTTGCAGGTGATATGTTGCAGAGCAGGGACAACCCCCACAGATACAAGTTAAAGTATGATTAAAGTTTTTTGTTTTTTTTTTTTTCCCCAGAGAAAGGATCTCATTATACATGTCAGGCCAGCCAGGAACTTGATATCCTCCTGCCTCAGCCTGCCAAGCAGCTGGGAATACAGGCCCACCCTGTTTTAAATTGTTTTGGTGAAGACATAAACATATATTTTGATGAGGTTCTGTGTAATATTTTTGTACATACACACACTGTATAATGTACAAATCTTAGTAAGCATGTGCCTCCTCAGACGTTTATGTTTCTTTGTGGGAAGAAATATTCAAAAGCCTTCACTGAAGTTTTCTGAAATGCATAGTCCATTATTTTATCTCCTGATGCATGCCAGCATGTCAGAAGGCAGCTCTAAGTATGACTCAGTGCCCACAGGTCCCTCACCATCCCTGCCTGCTGCCCTTTCTGGACTCTGGTAACCATGCCTCTGTTCCCATCCTCTGAGGCTGGTACTTATGTGCACGATAAAGCATGCCCGAGTAAGGTGTGACTTTAAAACATGTCCCTTTCTGTGGCTCTTTGGTGACTTTCAGCAGATGTCCATGTCTGTGTTGCTGCAGTGCTGGAGGGTGGACACCTCGGACTGCAGGTCCCAGGCGTGGTTATGCAAGAGGCCTGGACTAGAGTGGCAAGCTGGCAGCCTCCACCCTCCACCCTGTGCTGGTCCTGGTGTCTGTGAGTGGACAAGTTCTATCCCAAGGGTTAGGAGCTCCGTTAGGGACACTGTTTAGACTTTACTTTGTGTGGTGGTACATATGATCAAATATAATGTACATATACTGTACATAGAATCAAATGTATCAGATGTCATGACCGATGTCGAACATGGACTCCTGTCCCTCCTCCTGCTTACTGCCCTACTTTGAAGGCTGATGTCTGTGCTGGGAGTGAAACACTGGGTTTCCTGGGCCCTCAGCACAGAGTGCACTCACGGCTCATGGTCTGGTGCTTCCAGATCATTTGTGATGGCTGGGTGATCTCTGTCTGTCTCAGTTGCTTGCTTTGTCACTGGGGCAAACATCTGACACCCACAGCTCAGTGGAAAATGTTTGATTTGCCTAACAGTTTTAGAGGATTCAGTCTATAATATACTGAATCCAAGGCAAGAAAGGCCTGGTGGGAGGTCCTGGCCACAGGCAGCTGTTCACCCCAGCACAGAGGAAGGGAGGAGCTGGGGACAGAGAAGCCCCTTCTGATCAGAGCTGCAGTGACACCTGTCCTCTCACGAGGCCCCACCTCTAGCAGCACATTGGGCTGTGAACTCTCCAGTGGACCGATCCACGCAGGAGTTCAGCACCCTGCGTGGCTGTGTCTAGGTGACCCTGCAGAGCCTCATGCAGTCATAGGACCTTTCTAGGAGGTGGCAGAATCTAGAGTGTGCAGTGCTGGCACAGAGGGTGCTGGGGTGAGGGTGGATGATTGCTACCTCAGGCCCCCAGTCCCAGCAGTCTGGAAGAGACGAGTGACAGAAGAGGCTTGCCTTCCCCTGTTCACTGTTGCTGCCTACTGCAGGGATTGTTGCTCCTGTGCTAGGCCACCCTGCCTTGGAGCCAGCTGATTATGGACTGAGACCTCCACACACTGAGCTAAATGAACTGTTCCTCTCTTAACTTTGGGTGCTGGGGATTTTATCTCAGCAGCAAGGAAAGTAAACAGGATCCCCCCCCCCAATCATCTCTTAAAGCCCAACCATTGAACACAGGAATCCTTAGGGAGGACGGCCTAGATCTAAACCTCAACACTACCAGTTCCATGAAAAGCCTTGCTTTTCTCAGTTCTCCTCAAGTAATCCTGTAGACTGTGGGCTCAGCCTGTGTGCCAAACCTGGCATGCAGACCAGTGAGCTGTCTCTATCCAGCAATTGCAGTAGATCCAGAAAATAATTCAAATGTATTCATGTTACTCTCAGAACAGGAGTAGGAGGAGAGGAAACAGACATTCTTAATTGCTGTGCTTCAAGTCAAAGTCATTACCATAGAGGTAGTTAACCAATTCTCCCACAAAGTTAATTCAAATGCGGGAGGCAGGTAGTGAACAAATTTTGTGGAGAAATTCTGTGTCTCCTCTAAAAGACTAGTTGGACATCCAAGGGCCTCAGAGCTAAGATCTGGGCTTCACACTTGTGGGCAGATAACCCTGCCCCTCCTGTCCTCACTGGAACAGGGAAAGATCCCTCATCCCCCCAAGCCCTTGGGATCTTGCTGTGGTCTTTATCCACGCTGAGCCCTGTGTGAGAGAGGCTGTAGTGGAGCCATGCAGCATGTCAGGGTCTTGAGAAATTTTCCTTACAGGGAATGTGTGAGGAGGTTTCATTGCACAAGATATCTATTACTGTATATCCTTACTATCTTGTATATACATATATATCTTTTTTTACTACAAAATAATCCTTTATTTATATCCACCTTTTTTGTTTTGTTTTGTCAGAGATGGGTGTTCTGTTGCTGTTAGAGAAGCTGTATTTGGAGAAGTCTTTAAAGGACCTTTTCAGGGGCTGGGGAGGTGGCTTAGTGGAATAGGTGCTTCCTTGGCAAGCTCAAGGGCCTGAGTTCAATCCCTGGTTCTGCCAAAAAAAAAAAAAAAAAAAAAAAGGAAGGACCTTTTCATACTTGATGCCAGTTCAATCATTGTAGGTACTTGAATTCAGCAAAATAGCCCAATGTAGTCCAATAATCCTTAATAGTAGTGAGTTACCAGCATGACTATCAGTTGTCCGAAGTTGTTGACTTGAGCCTTTTATAGCTCAGCATATTAATATAGCTTTAATTTTTGTACCTTGAGGTTATACTTTTCTGCTGCTTTCTCTTAGTTCAATGAAAAGAAAGTTTGTTACCAATATTGTTTAAACAAGATATCATGTCTGCATTGTGTCTTCTGAATAACTACTATGAAGACAACAATATGCACTGTATTATTTTACTGTCCTACTAAGCTGTTTTGAAACTGTTTCATTGCTATTTGATCTTTTTTTCTCATTAAAGTGCTGGGATTACATGCACGTGCCACCATGCCCAGTCTCCATCACTCTCTCGGTGCATCCCAGGGCTGGGGCCAGCAAGGTGCAACAAGGGATCAAGGCCCCTATGTTTGCCTAAGCATGTGCTTTAATCCACTGAGCTATGTGTCCAGCCCTTATCTTTCAATTTTATGAAATCCTCTTCAACCTCTTTCTTAAGAGTACTGTAATTTTAATTGCATAGATATTTTATTTCCTTTTTTTAAAAATAATTTTATTGAGAAAGAAGTAGCAACGAGATAGTTTCAAATCAGGTTAGTACAACAGTTACAATAATTAATACATAGCATATTGTTGTCTTTGTAGTAGTTATTCATAGTACAAAATGCAGACATGATATCTTGCCTAAACACTATTAGTTTAAAACTTTCTTCTCATTGAACGAAGAGAAAGTAGCCAAATTCTTAAGTATTTCATTTTCTGCAGTGCTATTGTAAAAAATATTGTTTCTCTAATTTCTCTTTCAGTGTGTTTGTTATCTGTGTAAAGGAATGCTATTGATTTTTGGGTATTGACTTTGTAACCCGCTGTACTACTGAATTTGTGTATTAATTCTAGGAGCTTCTTGGTGGACTCTTTTTGTGTCTTGCGAGTAGCATGCCGTCTGCAAATAATGACAGTTTAACTTCTTTACCCATTCATATTCCTTTTGTGTCTCTCTCTTGTCTAATGGCTCTAGCTAATGATTCCAGAAGTATATTGAATAGGAGGGGTGATAGAGGACATCCTCGTCTTGTACCAGATCTGAGAGTAAAAACATTGCAGTTTTTCCCCATTTAGAATTATGTTGGCTGTTGGGTTTGGGTTGATGGCTTTTTATCAGATTGAAGTAGAGGCCATCCAGTAGGTCTTTGATGATGAATGAGTGTTGGCTTTGTCAAAGCTTTTTCTGCATCAATTGAGATGATCATGTGGTTTTTGGAAATAGCTCTAATGATGTAGTGTATTATGTTTATAGATTTGCACATGTGGAACCATTTTTACATCCCTGGGATGAATCCTACTGGGCATGGTATATAATCTTGATGATTTGCTGTATTTTATTTGCTAAGATTTTATTGAGGATTTTTGCATCTATGTTCCTGAGGGAGATAGGCCTGTAGTTCACTGTTTTGGTTAAATCTTTCCCTCATTTTGGTATCAGTATAATACTTGCCTCCAGGAATGATTTTGGGAGTTTTGCTTCCTTTTCAATTTCATTGAGGAGTTTGAGGAATATTGGGATTATATCTTTTATAAATTTCTTGTAGAATTCAGCTGCGAATCTGTCAGGATTTTTTTAAATTACATTTTCAATTTCATTGGTTGATATTGGGTTATTCAGAGTTTTTGTATCTTCTTGATTCATTTATGTTAATTTGTACCTAACTAAGAATCTGTCCACTTCCGTGTTTTTGTTTCTGTGAGAGTAAAGATTTTCAAAGTAGCTATCAATGATCATCTGAATTTCTATAGGGCCTATAGTAATTTTGTCCTTTTCATTCCTTATTGCTTGAATTTAATTTTTTTCTTTATAGCTGAGTGATACTCAATTGTATAAAAATACCATATCTTTTTCATCCATTCCTCAGGTGACAGATATTTTGCTTGTTTCCAGGATTTGGCTATCACAAATTGTGCTGATATAAACATAAGTACACATATATCACTATGATATGATGTTTTCAGTTCCTCTGGGAAAATTCTCAATAGGGAAATAGCTGGTTTGAATGTGATTTCCAGTCCTACTTTCTTAAGGAGTCTCCACACTTATTTCCATAATGGTTGCTCCAGTCTACATTCCCACCAGCAATGGAGAAGGGGTCTTTTTTCCCCATAGCCTCTACAACATTTGTTGTTGGGGCTGGGGAGATAGCTCATTAGCATAAGCCCTTGCTTGGAAAGTGCAAGGGCCTGAGTTTAATCCCTGGTTCTGAAAAAAAAAAGTTGTTGGTTGACTTCTTTATGATACCCATTCTTTCTGGGGTGAGATGATATCTCAGTGTTGTTTTAATTTACATTTCATGGAAGGCTAGTGATGCAGAGCATTTTTCATATGTTTATTCACTTCTCTAATTTTGTCCTCTGAGAATGCCCATTTCTGGATTGGGTCTTTAAATTTAGCTATTTTATAAAGAACTAAAAAATATTAGTGCTCCAAAACTTAAAGAGAAGCTTTTTGATTCATTAATTCTTTCTACTGTTTTCTTTGTCTCAACTGCATTAAATTCTGCTCTAATCTCTATGATTTCCTCTTGTCTTTGGGCTTTGGGCTTGGTTTGCTCTTCTTTTTCTAGAAGTTTGAGGTGCAGCATTAGGGTATTTATTTGTTCTCGTTCTGTTTTCCTAATATGTGAGTTCACCACTATAGGTTTCCCTCTAAAACTGTTTTTATTGCATACCTCAAGTTATGATAGGTCATGCTTGAATTTTCTTTTGATTGTAGATATAGTTTAATTTCTTGTTTAAGTTCATCTGTAATCCATTGGCTGCTGAGGAGGATGTTGTTTGGTTTCCCATATGAGTTTTTGTGGTTTCTTTTGTCATTAATTTACAGTTTCATTGCCCAGTGGTTAGATATAGACATGTGCACTTAGATGTTCTTGGGTAGCTCACTCTGTATATGTCCACGGAATCCACTTTTCCAAAGGTCTGGTTCAGTTCTGCTGCTTCTTTGCTAATTCTTTGTCTGCCTGACATGTCTTTATGGGGTAAGTGAGTATTGAGCTCTCCTGTTAAGGTTCAGGTCTTTGATATAAGATTTTTCATGACCATGAGAGCTTGTCTTACTTAGTTGGGTGCTCCCATGTTTGGTGCGTATGCATTTATGACTGTTATTTCCTTTTGTACTTTTTCCCCCGGACCACTGTGTAGTCCCCCCCCTTTTTATCTCATTTGATCATTCTTGGTTTGAAGTTGACACTGTGTGAACAGGATTGCTACCCTGCTTTTTCTGTAACTCTGGGGCATGTAGTTTTGCTTTCTATCATTTGACTTTCAGGCTCTTTGTTCATTCGTTCGTATTTTTAGGGAAGGGTCTACAGGGTGTTCAGGGTCTCACTACTAGATTGGATTTACAGTAATCCTGTTTACAGCCTCCCAAGAGCTGGGATTACAGGTATGCGCCACCACATCCAGTCTCAGCTGCCATCTCAGCATGCCCCGTATGTGGGGCAGGCCTGGGGATCGAAGCCCCAGCACCTGAACCTGCTTGCAGTTGTTTTAATCCACTGAGCTATTTGGCTAGCCCTTATAGCCCATGAATTTCTTTATGAATTTAATGCATTTCTTGTATACAGCATATTGTTGGATTTTGTTTCTTAATCCACTCTGCCAGTCTGTTTCTTTTAATTGCTAAAATGAGTCAGTCCATTTACATTATGGTTATAATTGAAATGTAACATAATAACATGTGTTTGATGTGTTCTCTTCCTGCTGTTCGTTACTACTTTTCTTCATTGTTTGCCCTATTTGGTTTGTTCTTCCCATTCTCTTTCTTGGAGTTGTGGTCCCTTTGATCCCTTTTTAGAATATTCTTTAATACTCTGTGTAGGGTTGTTTTGGTCATCATGAATTTCTTTAGTGGTTCTTTGATATGGATTTATTTCACTTCTCCATTAAACTGGAAAAAGAGTTTTGCAGGATATATCAATCTGGGCTGGAATTTGTTTTCTTGAAGGACTTTAATTACTTTGCTCCCTGCTCTTCTTGACTTGCTGGTTCACTAGGAGAAATATGCCATTCTGATGGATTTTTCTTTTAATGTGATCTGTTTCTTTTTTCTAGTGTGCTGTTCTTGTTTTGAATTTCTGGGATCTTATTATTATATGCCTACGTGTGATTTTGATTGTGTTGATGTTATGTGGAGTTCTGTATGCCTCCTATATCTGAATTTCAGATTGTTTCCTCAATAGGAAATAGTATGTTTTCTGCTATTACTTCTGCCTATATTCTTTTTTGTATCATCTGTGTTGACTGATGCCTGTTAGTTTGATGTTGTTCATCTGTGCATCAACTTGCAGCTATTGAATTATTTCCTGGATCTTATTTTTTTAGGAGGTTTTTCCTTACCTTTTCACTAGCTGCAAGAGTGTCTTCAAGGTCTGCAAGTCTATCTTCACTTTTATTCTGTTGGTTTTCCCAACATTTAATGGAGTTTTTAATTTCGTGAGTAGCTCTTTGAATCTACTTCATGCATTATATTTCTTTTCTGTATTGCATATTCAAGGTTTCCATCATATTTGTGTTTTCCTTTTTCATCAGTGTCTTTTTAGAAACCCTTAGTAATTCTGTCATTATAGTTATCATTTCCTTTTTTACTTGGGAGATTATTTGTGATCTGATTTACTTTATACCCTTATGCAGTTATTTATTTACTTCAGATACTATTGTTTCAGAGATTTCAGGTGTGCAACTTCCAATTCCTTCTATACTAGTGTTTCCAACATTTATTCAGGGTGAGCTTGTGGCCTGAGAATGCATTTTTCTCCTCTTTGTCATTTTGTATTTTAGAGAGAACCCTTTCATTTTGTGATACCTTTTTGTGAATGTTTGATAGTAGTTAGCTGTTGATCAGAACTACTCTGCATAGAGTTTGTTCTTTAGGTATCTTTCCTGTGATAGATATTCTTGTTTCGTGTGTGGGCTGAGGTTTTGCCATCTCTATTGATTGAGAGTGAGTTATTGGTTTCTGTTTGGAACTGTCCTCTGTTCTGTGGTGTAGGGCTTTTTTGAGGTAATTAGCCAAGTACCTTCTGACAGCGTTCCTCAAGAGGGATCGTGTGATTGAGGCAGATATAGTTTTCCATTTACAGTAATACAGTCAGCCACACTAATAATGGGTAGTGAGATTTAGCAGTTGACAAACTTCTGTAACTAAAGAGTTTGTATTTTAGACAATAAGAGCAGACATTATGACCTCTTACCTGCTGCTACTTCTGCCTCCAGAGGACACTGTTGTAAATCTGGGTCTAGGTATGGAGCCAAGCAACATTCCTGAGCTCACCTGACCAGGAGCTGCCAAGCTGGAACCTGGCCAGCTAGGCCTGGCTTGTGTCTGGCTGCTGAGCTTGGCCTTTTTCTGTGGTGGCCCGAGGAAGTGAACCTGCATGCTGGCCTTGCTAGATGTTCTGCTCCTGGTTTAGCTCGCTGGGTCTCACCTGTAGCCTCTCTGCAGGGAGTTTCACAGTAGGGTCCCAAGCAGGACCTCTCTGCAGGGATTATTCCAGTGCCCGCCTGGATCCAAATTGGACCGTCCACTGGGTGCTGTTCTGGAGCCTGCCTGGTCCCAACAAACTGGGCCTGACTACAAATCAGGCCTGTCATGGCCTGGCAGCTTTTTTAAAAATACAGAACCCAGGGCCCAACACCAAGACCTGCTGATTTGAGTGCATATTGTATTTTTCTAGTTCACTGAATTTCACTTTGATGATGTTTATTATCGTTCCTCTGCTTACCTCAAGTTTAATTCAATCTTTCCCTTTTTGCAAGAGGGACGTTGAAGTTATTGACTTGTGACTTTATTTTTAACTTCAATGTTTAGTATTGTTGATTACTTTTAACCTTTATTTCAATATTCCCCAGATTTCACTGTATTTCTTCTACTTTCATATATTGATAGCAATTTTTCTGTTTCCTATTTCTATTTTCTTTCTTCCATTTTTGAATTGTGGGTTAAATTATGGTATTCATTTACCCAACAGTGAAAGTTATATCAGGTATCTGTATGGTTCTGATTTTTAATTTGATAACACTATGGGCAACGACCATACTTTTGCTAAATTGAATGCCTGTATATTTATTGGAAATTCTTTATGTCACAGAATATGACCTACTGTGATACACACTGGAAAAGAATGTGCACTTTGTTATTTGGTGCATCTGTAAATCGGACCCAGTAAATGAAATGTGTTCATCCTCTTTTCTTTTTCTTTGTCTTTTTGAGTCAGGGTCTGCTATGTTGTCCAGGCTGATCTTGAACTCACTTTGTAGCCCAGGCTGATCTTGAACTTATACCCTTGTAACTATCCTCCTGACTCAGCCTACCAAGGGCTGAGATTACAGGTGTATGCCTCTAGGCTGGCTCAGTTTCCTTTTTTTTTTCTTTCCATACTTTTGTTAGAATGGGTTTTCTGACTTTGTCATGCATTTCAATTAATTTCTGAGAATGGAATATTTAAATTTTTGGCAATGACTATGGTCCTGTTTTTTTCTTGTTTCTGGCACTGTTTGAATCATCAATTGTGAAGTATTTTAAGAGGAGTAAATGCATTTAGGTTTTTTATGTCCTTTTGATTATTTGCCCACTTAATCATTGTTCAATGAATGTCTTTATTCTTGGCAATATTCTTTGCTGTAAAATCAGCTTTCCCTTGACTGGTATTAGTATAGTGTGGCTCTTTGCACCATGTTGCTTTCAGCCTGTTGCCATTATTTTTAAAGTGTGTTTCTGTAGGCACCATCTGCTTTAAATTGAGTCTCTGGATCATTTGCATTTACTGTGATTATTGAAACAGTGACGCTTAGCTCTTATCCCTTATTTTCTATCAGTCCTGTCTCTTCGTTGTTTTCATTTTTATGATTCTACTTCATTATACATATTAGCAAAATTTTATTAGGAATTATGTATAATTTTGTCATTTTAGCGGTCATTTTAAAGATTCATTGTATGTATCTCTTTCATTACTTGCCTTCGAGTAAGGTTATACCATTTCACACATGTACAGCAGCAGTGCAAGTATATGTTCCCATCTCATCCTGATTATGCTATAATGGCCATTTATATTACTAAAATAGTCACAAATCCTACATTATATTCTTATTTTTATTTAAATACTACCTTTAAGCATACATAAGGTGTGCATACTACATATTTTTAAGGATATATAGGAGTGCATATGCATATATATGTGTATTGGTTGATACATTGTGTCAACTTGAGAAATTTAGAAGTTTAATTAAGTGACTCAGCAGAGAGCCAGGGTTCTTAGTTTGTGAACACCCTCATCCTGTGCAAGAGGAGGGGTGGACACCGCGTGGGCTCTACACCCCAGCCCAGGCAGCTTTTTTATAATATGAGGAGGGGAGAGAGGTTGCCTAGAAGCCACAGCTGCTGCCCTTCCCTTGCTCTTCTTGGCTGTTTTCTGCTGCCATGAACAGCTGCCCTCTGCCATGTGCCCCTCTGTCTGGGAGCCAGCCCAGGACAGACTGAAAGCTCCACCAACCGTGAGCTAAATCAACTTTTTCTCTCTTCATTTTGGGTGTTGGGTATTCTGTCCCAACAAGGAGAAAAGTAACTGAGACAATATGTGTGCATACGCACGTACATACATCTCCCAGCTTCTGTTGGTTCTTTCCTGTGTATGAGTCTACATTTCTATTTAATAATATCCATCTACCAAAGGAATTATTCTCAATTTTCTTTAGACTGGGACTGTTTATATTGGGTTATTTCAGTGTTTGTATGCCTGAACATATTTTTGTTTCTTTCTTTTGACATCTTCATCAAAATATACTTGATAGATCATTAAAGGCATCCAACTAGTACAGTTCAATGGCTTTAGTGTGGTCACAAAGCTCGACAAGCAGAGTGCTTTCATTGCGCTGGAGGGAGTAGTTCCACTCGGTAGTAGCATTCATTGCTCTAGCCTCGCCCTTGCATGCCTGTGGTCCTGAGTCATCTGCTGTCTGTCTCTGTAGACCTGTCTCTTCTGCTGTGGCACATAAAGAGTCGGGAATACATGGGGTTCTGTGACTGATTTCTCTTATGAGCATGCCATTTCAAGATTCATCTATGTGATGGAATATGTCAGTACTTCATTCATTTTATTGCCAAGTAACAGTCTGTGATATGGCCATATGTTCCTTATGTCTTTATCATTTGGTAATGGAGTTCAGTAAGATGTGTTGATTATTTGTCATTTTTATGTGTTCTGAGTAATGATGGTATGAATATGCATCAGTTTTATGTGTACATCCACTTTTATTTATGTTTATTGTAAATGTAGGGCTAAAATTATTGGGAGACCTACTTTTCTGTTTTTAATCTTTTTTTTTTTTTTGTATTTAGTACAGAGTCTCCAGGGTCTCACTGCATATATCCAACTTGAAGCAATTCTTCTGTTTTCAGTCTCACAAGCGCTGGGATTACAGATATGCACCACCACATCCAGTCTCATTGTCCATCTCTGTGTGCCCCAGGGGCAGGGCTAGCACAGCATGCCACAGATCGAACCCAGCCCCTGCACTCTGCCTAAGTAGGCACATTAGTCTGCTGAGCTATCTGGCCACCCCTTTCTATTTTTAATCGTTTTAAAAAAGTTATTTATTGATACAGGGTATCGCTATGCAGCTTGGAGTCATAGTGATCCTCCTGTCCCAGCTTCCCTAGTGCTGGAATTACAAGTGTGCACCTCCACATCCATTTTTTGTGGCCTGCCCAGCATGCCTGTGCTTCCAGGGCCAGCGTGGCTTGGGGTACCAGGGGTTCAACCCAGGTCCTTGCACTTGCCAGGCACGCACTTAGACCATCGATCTGGCTCCCCAGCTGGGACACTTATGTTTAACTTCTTTAGAAATGTGTTGGTTATTTTCCACATGTTTGTGCATTTACTAAATATTACTGATTTCTAATATAATTCTGTCATAATTAGAGACATTTTTATTTGTTATTTTTATTTTTTAAATTTTCTTTTATCTTGAAGTGTAAAAGCAAGAGCAAGAAACCAAAAACAAAGAAACAGGGTAACACATAATGCATCAGTTACGGACTTTTGTACCAAGAACAGCTGATTAACGAGGAGTGACGTAGCACCTATTTGTTTCATCAAATCTGTTGCTCACATTAACAGATAGAGTTATGAAACATGGGACATATGATTGAATATTAACACATGCTTTCAAGGAAACTTATTTTTTTTCTTGTTGCTCATTCTTTTATTACTTTTTAAAAAATTTAAAGAGAGTATAGTAATAATTAATATGACATTAGAAATGGTACTCATTTAGAAGACCAAGATGACAGGTATTTCAAGCATGGTTTTAGTATTACATGTTACTGTTCTCAGTGTAGTGGCTCAGTTTATAGATAACAGCGTGGAGAATTAGTCAAGGTATGAATTCTACCATTAATTGCTCTTTCAAAAACATGATGGATATTCTTAGGACAAGAATGTCCATCGTTAGTATACTGCATGGTGATAGATCTGGGTCCAATTTTAGTTTTCAGCATGTGGAGAGATAGTTTTTCCAGCACCATTTGTTAAAAAGGCTGTCTTTCTTCCAGTGAACTTGTTTGGTCCTTTTTCCAAAGATAAGGTGTCTTCGTGTATTTGTAGTTATATCTGCATCTTCTAATCTGTTCCATTGCTCTCAGGTCTATTTTTTTTTGCCAGTGCCCTGCTGATTTTCTCATAGTAGCTTTGTCGTATAATTTCAAGTCTGGGACTGTGATGCGTCCTGCCTTTGATTTGTTGCCCAGAATTGCTTTTGGTACTGTAAGTCTCTTCTGGGTCCAGAGGAATTCTATGGATGTTTTCTGTAGATTTGGGAGGTATATTAATGGTATTTTAATCTGTGTTGCATTGGCTCTGCTCAACAATTTTGGGAGTATGGCATTTTAACTGTGTTGCTTCTTCTTATCCCGGTACAAGAAGTGTCCTTCCATTTTCTGAAATCCTCTTCAGTGTCTTTTATCTCTAATTTCTGAGAGTGAAGAATCATAATCCTTGTGTGTTACAGATTACCTTGTTACTCCTTCCAGAGGGCATCAGGACCTTGTGTTCGCCGACCAGATGCTGTGCTGCTGAGCTCTAGTCTGAGCCCTTACCCTTCAGTTCCCTCAAAATTTCCTTTATGCGGGTTTGGGCTTCCTCATCAGGTGCTTGGATTTTATATTTGTTGTAATTCCCAGTACTTTGAACTCTTGGTTGGTAGGAGGTGTTCCTAATAGCATTTTTATTTAAGGTACTTTTTATGCTACTAGTATAGCTATTGTTTATCTCTTATGTTTGATGTTTGCATTATGTATCATTTCCATTTTTTATTTTGAACATAAATCATTGACTCTAGGTTATATTTCCTAACAGGAGCATGTTAGATTTTACTATGCTCAGTCTCACTGTCTCTCTCCTTTGCATTGTTTAATCAGTTGTCTTTTAATATTACGGATTACTGATTTAATATTAATGATTAGACCTCAGATTGTTTTTCTTCCTCTACATGTTTCAGGTTTGGTGTTGTTTTTTGTTCTTTGTGTAGTAACTTATTTTGTATTAAGGTTTTTTAAAGAAGAATGGTTGTTTCTTTAATGATGACACATTTTTTTTAAGGTGTTTAGTGTTTCTAACTCTTGGTTGTCTTTGGCTGTATTGATTTTAAGTCACGTGATCTTAATTTCAGCCGAGTATAGACATGTACTCTTCCCAGCTCTGCTGCTTTACCCCTGTGTGTTGCTCGGCTTGTTACAATGATGTGTTGCAAACCTAGAAAGTCACTTACGACTATTACTGTACAGTCAGGGGACGTTAGGTCACATCTGCCATGTGGGCATTGTGCTGGCTAATCTTTTCTGGAGCCTGTCTTTCTTCTTGTAAGTCTTGCCCGGGGTCACTGTCTGCTGCAGTTGCTGAGCCTCCACAACCTCCCCTGCGCACTGACTGGCGACTGTGTGACTTGTAGGCTTGCTGTTGCTAGATGTGCTTAATTAGATATATTTTATTGTGAACTGTTACTGTAGGGCCTGGGGTGTGACTGCATGCATACTGTTTTATTTAACTGTGGGCAAGTGAGCTAGCCCAGTGGCATACTGCCTGCCCGGCAAGGGTGAGGTCCTGAGTCTGATTTCTGGTACCAAAAAGAGTAACATGTTTTATGTAATTCATTTGCAGATGCATAAGAAGGAAAGGGGTGGGTTCTAGCTCAGTGGTTAAGTATATTCTTAGCATGAACAAGGCAATGCTTCTGATCCACAGTACCCCAACAAATATACGAAGAAAAAGAGGATGCATGCAATTATGCCATCCTTTGTAATTACCTGTGTAATTATCTTAATTAAGGCTCTGGGTTTTTGTTGTTGTTTTGATTTGATCAACTGTGAACCCTTGCTTTTAGCCCAAAGAACTTTCTCCACGCTTTTAAGGGAGGTAGCAATAAATTCTCCCCACTTTTGTTAGTCTGGGAATCTTTATCTTACCCTCAGTTTGATTCATCATTGAACACATGCAATCCTGCTCTGCTTTCTGGCCTTTTTTGCTTTATTTTATTGAAGAATAACGAGACAGTTTCAAATCAAATTAGCAGGACTGATTCAATAATTGATACACTGCATATTGTTTTCGTAGTGGTTTCTTATTGTACAAGGTGCAGACATGATGTTCTGTATACAAACACTATTACATCAAATGCCTCTAATCAATGAATTAAGAGAATGTAGCTGTATACTTACCTTATTTTAAAAGTTGAATCATAGTACAGTTTCAGTAATTAATACTTTTTAACCTCATTATCTTCCTCGTGGTTATCCATAGTATAAGAAGCTAACAGGATATCCTGTCCAAACACTATTAGTGCAAATCTTTCTTTTCATGGAATTATTCAGAAGTACTACATATTTATCCTAGCTGTACTGTTTATACAAACACAGAATGGTTCTTGTTGTAACTCAAAAATCAGATGACAACGAGGCAAGTCCAAAAGGAAAAGAAGCGCTTTATTTTAGGTGGTACCCACTGGGTAGCCTCTCCATGCGAGAAGGAGGAGGGCCCCCCGAGGGCTGGGCAGCAGGGCTTTTATGCTCAAAAACCACAGGCTGGGAGGGGTAAGCAAGCATCGTCACAGAAGCTAAAATGGTCATTAGGGGGTACAGGGACAATTTTGATTGGGGGAGACATACATTATGTCCAAATTTGGGTCAGGACATGTACATTTGGGGGGGTCGGCAAACATGGTTACAGAAGCTAAAAGCGGTGAAGGGGGCATGGGGCATAAGCCCATTGGTTGGAAGCTGAGGCAACATGCAGGGGGCGACCCGAGGGCCACTATGAGGAACTAGGGGGTTGTATAATCTTATCTACGCTGCAAGGCACATAGGGGGCAGGGGCTTTAAACAGGATGTGGGAAGGGTGGGTGGAGGGCAATAATGCAACCAAGGTTTTTGGCCAGCAAAAACAGGAAATGATTGTACAGAAGGAACAGCAAAAGGGGGCAAAAAGGGAATTTTATTTTGCAGAGGCCAAGAGGGGGTCATCTCTGGGTAGCCTGCTTGTCACAGTTCTTCCTTTGTATCCCCCCTTTTTTTTTAGTCCTGTCAAAGATGGGTATTCTATTGTCACTCAATTATTATAGGTGCTTGAATTCAGCGAAACAATCCAACACAGTCCAGCAGTCCACAATAATAGTGGGTTATCTGAAGAAGTTGATGACTAGAGCCGTTTATAGCTCACCTTATTATTATGGGCTTATTTTATATACCTCATTTATATACTTTTCTGCTGGATGGTTAAGACCGAGGTAAAGCAAGACCTATATAACAAAAATGTGGCTTTTGTATCTGATGAGGTCAGTCAAGTTCCCTCAGGGTTTATCCTGTAACCCCATACCTCACTTTGTAGATCCTTTGTCAGTGTCAGCCATGTGGATGAGTCACGGCCATTGCTTGACCAATTTGCTTTCTGTGAAAGCCTGAGAGAAAATTTTCTCACCATGTGACTCTCCTTACATACACTGTAGATCATTGATCGCATTCCTCTGTGGCTCCATAATCTCCTTGGTCAGAAAATTTGGGGCATGACTGAGTTCCATGATGTTGCAGTACAGGTTCTCCTATGTCCTGAGTCTTCACTGACCTTGAAAGGCTAGGGCCAAAATGTTAACCTTACATTTCTCCAATTTTTGATCTGCAAACTTAGGTTGTTAACCATCCAGAAAGGAAGCTGATTAGTACTCTGAAATGTATGCAGTTCAGTTTACCCTATCTGACTAAATTCTCTTCAGTTCTTGTTATATCTTTCTATTTGTATTTCTTCTTTCAATTTCTTATACTAGGGAGACTATATGATATTTGTACATGTGTATCTGGTTTATTTCACTTATGAGTATATGTTCAAGTGGCATCCACTGCAATATAAATGCTTTAAGTCTATCATTCTTTATAGCTGAGCAATACTCCATTGTATAGAAATACCACATATTTTTCAACCATTCCTCATGTGATGGGCATCTTGGTCATTTCCAAGATTTAGCTATCACAAATTGTGCTGCTATAAACATAGGCACACATATATTCCCAGTAGGGGAATAGCCGGCTTGAATGGGATTTCTAGTCCTAGTTTTGTGCGGAGTCTCCACACTGATCTCCACAATGGTTGTACCAGTCTACATTCCCACCAGCAGTGGAGAAGTGTTCCCTTTTCCCCACATCCTCTCTAACATTTGTTGTTGGTTGATTTCTTTATGATGGCCATTCTTTCTGGAGTGAGAAGGTATCTCAGTGTTGTTTTAACTTGCATTTCATGGATGGCTAGTAATGTGGAACATTTTTTCGTATATTTATTTTCTTTAATTTCATCCTCTGAGAAGTCTGTATTCATCTCAGATGCCTATTTCTGGATTCGGTCTTTAAATTTGAGGGCCCTAATGTATCTTAGTTCTTTATAAATTCTAGAGAGCAAACCTTTGTCTGATTGCTTATTAGGTAAGAGTTTTTTGAAATTTGTGGGTTGTCTTTTCACTTTGTTGACAATTTCTTTTGATCCAGAAACTTCTTAAGAAGAGTTGATCCCAGTTGTTGATTTTTTCAAGTGTTTCCCATGTGAATACATGTTTGTTTATGAACTCTTTGCCTACCCCTATGTCTTCAAGAGTTCCTCCTACTTTCTCTTTCAGGAGATTGAGTGTTTCTGTTTTAATGTTTAGATCTTTAATTCCTTTTGAATTTAGCTTAGTTCATGGTGGTGGACCTGGGTCATTTTAGTTTTCGGCATGTAGAAAGCCAGTTTTTCCAGCACCATTTCTTAGAGAGGCTACCTTTCTTCCAGTAAACGTGTTTTGCCCCTTTGTCAAAGATCATATGGCTGAGTGTGTTTGTAGATGCCTTGTGTCTTCTAATCTATTCCATTGATCCTCAGGTCTATTTTGTTGCCAATACCATGTTGATTTTATCACAGTGGCTTTGTAGTATAATTTCAAGACAGGAATTGTGATGCCTCCTGCCTTATCTTTGTTGACCAGGATTGTCTTTGCTATTCTAGGTCCTTTCTGGTTTCAAATAAATTTTAGGAATGATTTCTCTAGATCTGGGAGGTATGTTGGTGGCAGCTGGATAGGGATTGTGTTAAGTTGTTCTTTTTGTGATATTATTTTTTCCCATAATTTTATTGATGAACAAATAGCAATGAGACAGTTCCAAGTCAAATTAGTGGGTCAGATTCAATAATTAATACATTGCATATTGTTTGCTTAGTGATTATTTGTTATACAAGGTGCAGACATGATATTCTGTTTATAAACACTGTTAGAGCAGATCCCTATGGTAAATCAATTGTTAATCGAATGAAGATTCTTTTGTCTTTTGCTTACAAGATTTCTTTTAATGTCTTGACGCACAGGTGGTTTGTATTGCCTGCTGTTATTTTCTATTTAGTTCAACTTCATGTACGTATAGCAATATATTTCTTTCAATTTCATGTTCATGTTCTGTGTACAGATCACAATGATGCTGTGTTAGTTTTTCTGAAGCTTAAGTACCCTGGGAACTGTGGAAGCACCATTAGCCTTGGGAGGGTTTTGGAGACTGGACCTGGGCCTGGGTAGGTCCGGCTCCTTCCTCTCTGGCACTGCTTCCTTGCTGTGCCTGCAGCCTCCATGAGCTGAGCTCCATCTCACCCTCAGGTCTTGACCTCTGTGCCTTGGAGCCAGCTGACCCTAGGCTGAATCTCTACTGAGCCATAGGAATGCCTCCTTCCATGCAGTTGTGGGGTTAGGTGTTGTGTCCTGGTGACATGGGAGCTTCCAATACTGAAAACTGGTCCCAGGGAAGTGGGGCTGTGCTGTACCAACTCAGCAGTGTGAGTTGTGCCTTCAGAGCTGGTGTGCAGAGTCTGGAAGGACCTGGCAGTGCAAACTAGTAAAGTGCTGGAGTGCTGCCTGTAGACCCGGGTGGGTAGCTCTGGCTGGCAGCTGGAAACTTGGACAGCAAAGAGCTGGCCCAGGAGGCTCTAGTTGGGAGTGAAGATTTTGTTGGCAAATGGACTAGGGCGTGGCTTGTTACTTGTTTGAAAAAAAAATTGTCTGCATTTTTTCGGATGTCCTGAGACTGTGAGGAGCTGGGATTAAGAACAATGGAATGATTAATCTAGTGGAAGAAGTTTCAAGCTGGCAAAAAATTCAGGCAGTGGGATGACACTGCTGGCTGCTTTTAGCCAGATTAATAATTAAACTTGTTCAAAAAGCAGAGCAGAGACATTTGAAAAACTTAAATTTTGTCCCCAAAAAAATCTATTTATAAAATTGTGGCCAAAACAGTGTGCATTGCTGCTGACAGGAATAGGCCCATTAAAATAAAATGAAGTACTTTCAATTGGGACAAGAAAGACATTTGAGGGCATTTTAGGAAGATAGAAGCTCACACCCGTCGGAGGTGCAAGGCTGAAAAATTCTCTGCTCATTTGAGAAGTGATTCCCTGTGTGAGAAATCCTCCTGGGAAACCAGTTCCCAGGACTTGCTGCCTAGCCACTCAGGCAGGCAGAGGCCACCATGGCTGTGATCCCTAGGAGGCTGGCTGCTGCCTCCCCAAACTGCACACACCTCATCCACCAGGTGCTGCTCTTACCGGGGTGTAGAGTGCACGAGTCACAGGATCATGGAGGATTTCCTTCAGATATCAAACCAAGGGCTAGGAGGCCAGGAAGGAGCCACTTGTGGCAGCGGGTAGTGCTATGGCAGTGAAGCTGAGGTGCGTGGAAGACTCCAGGAGCAAGACATCATGTGCCAGGGTGAGCTGAGGCCATGACCAGGGCCAGCCCTGCAGAGCCTACGTGGGGGCCTCACCACTAGGTATGTGGGCTACAGCCAGCAGTCCAGGGTGGTGGGCTGCCCAGGCGCTCTGGAACTCGCATCTCATTGCTCTGTTCCTTGAATGCTAGAAACAGCTGTAGAACCCCGTGTGTGCTCTGTGCTGTTCCAGTTCTGTTCTTCTCTGTCCTCCATTCCAAACTTCTGGAATGGGAAGGTTTACTGTGTGGCGTGGACTTTGGGATTAGATAGCTTCCTATTTTTATAGAAGTTCAGAGCCTAAGAGTTTTCTTTGTGTCTCAGAGGAGAATGACTTAGATTATTGAAAAATGTTGAAACTTTTGGTGGTGTTGGAAGAGAATTAGTATAGATTGGGTGTGTACATGTGTGAGAGATGTAGTATATTAGGTGAAATGTGAACTTGCTGCTGTCTTCATTTGAAGATTAAGTATAGTTTAAGGAGGTATGTGTGATTGTGCTGGGGGTGCACCGTGACCATTAACTATGAAGTGTCAGCTGTCTAGACCAGGAAATGCCCAGGGCGTCAGTGCCACCTGTGTGCCTCCTGGAGGCGTCCCCTTTGGCCCTGGTGTGGGCTGGCCCCTTCCTTTGTTGCTGGTGTCCTGCTCTGCTTACAGCCACTAGGAATTAAGGCTCCTTGTTCTACCCTGTACTTCCTCCCTGTTTCTGTGCCTTAGTGGGAGCCAGCCATGGACTTAATGTCATGAAACTGTGAGCCACATTGCACTTCTCCTTTATGCTGTGGGCTTCTCAGCATTGGGCAGAATGAATGTACATGTCCAGTGTGATCCATGTGTGCAAGCACACATGCTTTTTCACCTCGGCATGTCAATAATAATATTGTAAGAACCCTGGATATCAATTTTCCCTCCTCACATAATTTTTCTTTTTTTTTTGGCTATTTTGTTGGCCTACCTCCCTGCCTGCTTGCCTTCTTCCTTCCCTCCTCTCTTTCTTTTCCTTCTCTCCTCCTTTCTTTCTTTTCCTTCCTTCCTTCCTTCCTTCCTTCCTTCCTTCCTTCCTTCCTTCTCCTTCTTTCCTTCCTTCTCCTTCCTTCCTTCTCTCTCTCCTTCCTTCTCTCTCTCTCTCTCTCCTTCCTTCCTTCCTTCCTTCTCCTTCCTTCCTTCCTTCCTTCCTTCCTTCCTTCCTTCCTTCCTTCCTTCTCCTTCCTTCTTCTCCTTCCTTCTTCTCCTTCCTTCCTTCCTTCCTTCCTTTTCCATCCTTCCTTCCTATCTCTGACAAGTTTGCTTCCAAGTATGCAACCTCTAATGGCTCTGCTCCAGGTTTTGGTGCTTGTTTTCCAGCATAGTTAATGGTCTGCCTGCTGCTGGGTTAGCATAGTCTACCTGCTGGAGAAGAGTTATCTTTAGTCCCTATAACTAGTTAAATTACTTCCCCTTGTTCAGCGGGTGCCTGTGTGTTCTAGAGTTTACTGTCACAGCTTAGGGACTGCACGTTTCACTCGGTGTGCGGCTGGGCAGTTGCTTCAGCGCTGCTGCTTCATCTCTGTGGACTGTTGCAGCCCTGCTGTCCACATCTTCGCTGCCTGGTGTGGAAGTGCTTCTGTTGTGAGGAGCTGCCGCTTGGGTGGAACTATTTATCTTCCAGCTACTCTTTGGACTCTGGGCTTCATCACATTAGCCCATGGAATCAACCGAGCTCTTTCTGGGCGACTGGCTGTGAGCTTCAGGTGAGAAACCTGTGGCACTTAATGTGCTACCTCACTTGTTTCCATTCCCAGGGGTTGTCTCGAATCCAGCATCTTGAAAGCCGTCATTTCCTCTGTCTTCTTGCATTGTTTTATGGCTTTATATGTGGAAGTAAATTTGGATTCTGTAATTCCATCTTGGATAGGAGCAGAAGTAGTCATCTTGCTAGCAGAACTCAGTGCTACAGGCTTATGTCCTGTGGGCTCGCTTTTGTAGACCTTAGATTTCGTCTAGACACTTGCTTTGGGCAGCAGCAATTTAGTTTTCATTTTTCCAGGCTAATTAAGTGATGTTGTTGTGAAAAGGGATGTACACTTACTAGTTCTGCTTATACTACTTAGGGTTCACCTCTCAGCATTCCCAAGGGAAGTGAGCAGAAGAGAATGACTGCACAGACTAGGCTGAAGGCAATTTGTGTATTAGAGTCAAATTCACTTGCTCTTTTTCTTTACAAGTAATTATTCAGTTGAATGCAGAGAGCATAACTGTTTCTTAATGTATTTGGTTGTTTATGTTGGAGTTTTATTTGCCTACATCTGTTCTATAACATTTTCTGCAGCACTTTTATGTCTGACAGTAAGAGAAAGAATCTTTGTAGATACATTGTTGCAGGATTATTTTAGCAAATACTTCTTGCCTTTGAACATCTAGGGCTTTTCTTGAACTCGTGAAACATTCAGATTGTCTTTGTGATCAGCATTAATGTTAGCTCCTGGGGTGCTGGGAAATTCTAGGGGAGGCCTCAGGAGGCAGTGGGCATACTGAGGAAGAGGCGGCCATCCCCAGGGATGCAGATGGGCCAGGCGCCCTCCTGGGCCGTGATGGTGCAGAGTGAGCCCGCCCCAGGCTACAGCCTGACTTCCTGAGTTGCTGGCAGGCAGTGCGTGAAGTTCCCTCAGTGGGAAATGGGGACAGTGCGTGTGCCTGGACAGGTAGGCAAGAGTTGGGCGAGCTCTGGGAAGCACGGTGGGCATACATGGCTCAAGCCAGAAAGCCATGGTGGAGCCTCGGGCTCCGTCCTTCGCTGTGTCAGAAACTGGTCCTGGCCTTTGTGGAGAGTGATCCAAACCTCTGTTGAGATGCACACAGGTATGTCGGGATATGAGTATAGATCCTGGAGGGCCTCAAGGCAGCTCTCCTTTCCCTGTTGAAATTAAAGAGGAAGCAAATCACCATCAGCACCTGCCTGGTGACTCTGCTGGGTAAGCTCTGCTGTCAGCCTGCTCAGTGCGGGTACCATCGGGGGCTAGGGAAGTCCACCCATGGTGGGTCATGGAGGCATGGCTTGGGTCCTGTGTCTGACCGCTGGCCCTTGTTCTGTGGGGCTGTCACCCTGCTCGGCTACCTGATCACTGTGCACAGAGCAGCCGGGGTTCACCATGTCCTTGTGCCATGAGGTTCCTCTGTAGGAGCCGGTGGGCAGGACTGGAAGCCGTGAAGCCGAGCAGATGCGCCTCCTCCTCTAAGTTGTGGGCGTACACTACGTGGTCCGAGCTGGGGGACGCTGCCCAGTGCATGACGCTCAGTTGAGACCGAGCATTTAACAATCTCCTAAACTGGGTCTTCCAACTTCTCTGTTCTTTTTTTTTTTTTTTTTTTTTTTTTTTTTTTTTTTTTTTTTTTTTTTTTTTTTTTTTTTTTTTTTGTGCATTTAGTACAGTGGATACAGAGTCTATAGGATCTCACTAGGTAGATCAGACTTGTAGTGCTTCTCCTCTTTCCAGCCTCTCAAGGCGCATGCCACCATGCCCAGTCTCAATTGCTATCTCAGTGCGCCCCAGGGGCTGGGCCTGCACAGCACACCAGGGATCGAACCTCGGCCACTGTACTTTGCTTAAGCAGGTGCTTCCATCTCCTGAACTGTCAGACCAGCCCTTTCAGCTTGTCTGTTCTTCAAAGTGGCTATCCTGGACTTGTTTACACAGTATCAGTGAATTTGAATTTGGATGAGACCTAGTACTTAAATTTTTAAAAAATCATTTATTTATTTATTTGGTTTAGGGTCTTGCCATGAAGCTCCAACTTGTAGTGATCCTTCTGTCTCAGCCTCCCCAGTGCTGGAATTATTGTTGTGTGCCATCCTGCCTGGTTTTGGTGGCTGGTGCAGAGCAGCTTGGGTTCCAGGGCCATCGTGGCATATGATAGTATGGATCGAATCTGGGTCCTTGCACTTGCCAGGCAGGCACTTAGATTGTGAGCTATCTTCTTGGCCCCGAGACCCAATTCTTGTTCAGAAGTGATGCAGTGTCACTTCCACTTCAGCCTTTGTTAAACCAAGTCACAAGTCTATGTGGATCAATAGACCACTGTTGGTTGTATGGCTGGTGTCCCTAAGCCAGCATGGTTTTTGTTAAGTTGTATTTGATCAAAGAATGGACCATGTACAGCACCTTTATGTACACACGAGAGAGTTAGGATGAATATACAGCTACTTTCTCTTAGTTCATTGAGAACGGGTTTGTACTAATAGTGTTTAGATGAGATATCACATGTGCACCTTGTGCTCTCAATAGCTACTACAAAGACAATGCACAATGTATTAATTATTGCAACGGTCCTACCAACCTGTTTTGAAGCTGTCTCATTGCTATTTTATCTGTCTTCTCACTAAAATGAATAAAAAAAGAAGAATGACAACTTTCCCTAGAAGTTGCCTCCTGCCAGCAGGTCATGGCCACAATCACCTCCAAAATCCAGCAGCATTTTCTCTTCTACTTCAGAATGTTGAGCATAATAAGCAGGGGCAGCAGTAAAGGGGATGATGTTGTCTGATCTTCTGAATTGTGATCAGCTCGTTCTAAACCAGTGTTGTGGGGTTTTATTCTACAGACACGTGTTCAAAATGAAATATCTTGGGGAAGGCTTGCTCATCCTTCTCCAATAGGATCAGCTGTTCATCTTTTCTTTCTAGAGAACAATGCAAAGCATCTATCTCTAAATATGGTGGAGCTGCTGTTACATGTGACAATTATAGCGCCTTGAAATTAGCCTCAGATAATCCCAGATTATAAACCATTTAAAAGCAGTTCAGCTGATGAATTGTAGTTTAAATACATTAAAAGTAGTAGGAAAATTGCCCCCAGAGTCAGACTTGACAGTACATGAGTTTCAGCCGGTTAGTAGGCACTGCGGCTTCGTCCCACTAGGTCTAGCATCTGTGCATGCCCTTGCTGGCTGGTACAGGTGCTATGCAACAGTGACAACGTTTTTTAAAAATAAGATTTAATTCAATTACTGCAAAATATACTCTCTTAAATTATACAATTCATTAGAGTTTTATTGCAGTCAAAATTTGTGCAGCCATCACCAATATCTGGTTCGGCAGCATCTGTGTGACCCTGAAAGGAAGTCCTTCACAGTTGCTTTCTATTGTTCTATTTCCCTTAGCCTCTGGCTGCTGCTAATCACCTGTCTGTCACTGCATATTTGTGTACCCCTGTCTAAATGGGATAAGTAGTTTGGCATGTGGCTGTCTGTGTGTAGCTCCCGTAGTGGGTTTTCATAGTGCTGTGTTCTGAAAACTTGGATTGCACATTAAGGTAAATCACTGTTATTGCCCCAAGAACATGCACATGCCCTTAATTTGAATTCCAAAACCACAATAAACAGTTGCTCTTTCAAAGATGGTGTTAGAATATTGGAGTTCTTATCATTCAGAGGTTTAATCCAAAGTGAAATCCGGGATACAGTGGCCTGGATTCAGCTGTGCTGGTGTTGGCAGGCCTTGGTGGTCTCTATAAATAAAACAATTCATCTGGTTGTTTAGTTAAATTTTCCTACTGATTGCCTGAATGTTGAATGGTGGCAGCTTTTATCATTTTTCTTTTTTAATTCTCCTTTCACCATTTCCTGCCAACCATGTGCAGAGGCACATGAAGATTTTTCTTATGTTGGAAGGAAAGGAAAGACAGCAATATCAATGCAAGAAATGTACCGGTAGAGCAGCCTCTTGCTGACCTACAGGTGTCACTCGAGCTGACCTCTGCATCACTGCTCAGGAGTAGCACTGGTCTGATGAGGCCATGAGTTACAGTTGGCCTTTTCAGCCCCACCTAGTAAAAGTTGGGTCTGAGCAGTGTCTAGGACCAGTTCCTGTCCTCAGTGCAACTATGGCCCATTGGCATGTGGAACATTCTCAAAGAAGAGGTGGGAGCGGAGGAGGGGCGATGTGAGGCAGCCAGGATGCCCATGGAAGACACCTTTGCTACAGGCTGCTTCTGCGCACCATGAGCTTCTTTGCTCCGATGCCCACTGGCTGACATGGGGCTGCTCCAGGTTGGCACAAATAGCCCAGGTCTGCAGAGACTGAGTGCTGCTGGCAACCCTCATAAGATGGTCCATCAGGCTTGCCAGAGGCAGGCTGGGTTGGCCTTTGGAGTCTTTTCTCTTTTCCTCTCTGGTTTGTGCTCATGTGCCCTTCTTGGAAGATACTAGTTCTATGACACTGCTAGTGTTTCAGCAAGGAACTGTGAAGACTGAAACAATCCTAGGGCTCCACTACTGTGAACATATGCACACCCTACTTGCCCTCTGCATGTAAGGGTCCGGTATTCCTTGATTTCACCAACAATAGATTGAGGGTGCTTGATAAAATTGCTTCTCTGATGAACAAATACAGACATTTTTCACATCATTACTTGCTAAACAATATTTATAGCAAATGTTGACACAGCACTTAAGACTACCTTATGTAGTATAAATTATCTAGAAATGATTGGAAGTAGAATATATGTATGTTATATGGAACTGCTATGTTATAAAAGACTTGAAGATTTAAAGATATTACTGCTGCAGGATGTCTAGAAACTAGTACTCTTTGTATAAGTAGCAGCAATGCATATTTACATATATAATCATATAAATGCACAAAATCTCTAGCATCATAGACAAAGAATAGGAGAAGATGTAGTACGGATTTGAACTTCCTTGGGCATTGGTTCATTCTCACGCTATTTAGTGAGCCTACTGCTAAGATCACCATCATGTTACAGGTGTAAATACTAGTTAATATTGGCCATACAGATAAGACAGAAGTCATTTTAGGACCAGTGTTTCAGCTGGGCTCATAGCTCAGTGATGCGAGCATCTGCCTGGTAAGTGCAAGGTCTTGAGTTTGAGTCCAGGTACAAAAACTCCTGTGTTTCAGACTTGGTGTCTTAGTTATTTTTCTCTCTTTGCTGGGACAAAATACCTCACTTGCAGAATCAAGAAAGGAAAGATTCATGTAGCTCACAGTTAGTGGAGGTTTCAGTCTGTACTCAGCTGGCTCCAAGGCAGAGGGCAGCAGTTTATGGTGGTAGAAAACAGCAAGACAGCAAGAGTGCAAAGGGAGAAGCAGCTCTCACTCCTGTAATCCTAGCATTGGATCATGAATCAATCACGAAATCTAAGAGTCCTGCTTCGTGACTGCATAGGCTTTGGGGGACAACTAGACACAAACACAGCACATGGTGTCATGTGTTAGAATTGGAGCCAGGTTAGAAAGGGAAGGCAGGGAGGTTTGGGCATGCAGCCCCAGTGGATTATGGGTGTGGCCTCACACAGATGAAGTGTTTCTCTGGGGGTATACATCATTCTTAGGATGGGGATCCTGCATTTTGCTGCCTACTTGTCATCATCCTGAAAAGCTCACAGTGCCTGTGTGTCATGTAGATAGGTGGCTAGGAGGCACGCTGAAGCTGTGTTACCTGTAGACTGCTGTTCTGGGTATCTAGGCTGACACAGGGTGAATATGTAGGAGCAGACCCTTTATCCCCCACCCACATACCTGCCCAGGAACCTTGTCTTCTCACTGTTGATGCCTTGACATGAAAGATTTCGTGTTATACCCAGACTTCAAGGAGAAGGGGCCCAACTTCACTGTTAGTGTAAGTGGCTGATTACTGCAGAAATTTTTAAACTTTGCTTAGTTTCTTTGCCTACAAAAGCTGAGGTAGTTTCATTGTGTCAAAAAATGTAAAAAGTATTAATTATTGAAACTGTCTTATAAATCAGCTTTAGAAAGAAGGTATACAGCTACAATCTCTTAATTCAATGAATAGAGGCATCTGCTCTCATAGTGTTTGTAAATACAATATCATGCCTGAACCTTGTACAACAAATAACCACTAAGAAAACAATATGCAATGTATTAATTATTGAATCTGTTCTACTAATTTGATTTGAAACTGTCTCATTGCTTTTCTTCAATAAAATTATGGAAAATAAAAATAAAAAATTGTCAACACATAATTTCCATATTATGATGTCAAAAATGAAGTAAAAAATCATATCTTCAGATATTCTTAAATTTAAGAGATGATAAAGGGCAGTATCAATTTAAATCTTAAAAATTAACAAACTTAGGTTGAGTTCAGGATGGCCCACAGGATTCAGATTTCGTATCACAGAGATGGTATCCCCCCTGCTTTAAGGAGCTTAACCCCCATTCTATTTCCCACTTCAGCATTTCAAAACTTTTTTCCATGATAGAAGTAAGCTCCTTAAACACAGAGATCCTTACTCTTAAATTCTGAACATAACATTTACTTTTTCTCCAGCACTTTAGCCCTTTTGGAAATGTTTTTTTCTCTGTGGCATTCAGTAGACCCTTCACACTTTCTTTATAACAACACAATTTTCTCTCTGAAAATAGCTCATCTCCCACGAACTCCTTCCTGGCTCTCTTGCTCCTCCTGCCACTCTGAGCCCGGCCTTTCTCTAAGTTACTTGTCAGTGTCTCCTAAACAGTCTTTCAACATCAACCTTTATGGCCTGAGTCCCTGTCTCTAGGTTATTAATGTGTACTTTTCAAATTTAGTGCTTTGGCCTAGATTATTCCATAACTTATGCTTACTTTACACTCAGGAATTTGAGGAGGATGACTAGCCTGTGAAGTTCTTGAATTCCATACGTGCAGGAGGCCACAGCTGGTCCTGTAATTGACACATCTCCTTCTGACAGGTTGTCATTGTTGTTGCCACAGTCTGGATCAAATCACTGGGGACACCAGACCTTGTACCACGAAGTCCAAAGTCTTTATTCTGCCAGTAAACTTTTGTGTCTCACAGTAATAAAGTTAGGGCTTACAGCCTTGTGTTGTCATGGGCTGGACCTTGTGGAGGTGCTCAGCTGAGAGTCTGTGGCTGGCTCCTGCTTAGGTGCTGGTGTCAGAGGTGTGGGTGCACAGCACCCCTCCTGCGTACAGTATAAGGAGGAAAAGAGGCCCCCTCTGTCCCTTTTGCTCCTGTTGCTTTGCTGTCTTTTGCTGCTGTGAACTTTGCCCCTGTGCCAGGCCACCTTACCTTGGAGCCAACTGATTGTGGACTGAAACCTCTGCAAACTGTGAGCTAGATAGACCTTTACATCCTCAATTTGGGGTGTCAGATATTTTGTCTCCACAGCAAGAGAAACTCGGACTGAATATTTCCTGCTGCTCTTCAATGCATGTGACTTATCAGTTAAATCAAGGTCAGAGGCACCACCTCCTGCTCCTTGTTTGTGTTACGCAGCTGCTCTTCTAACTTCCTGAGTTGCCTGCTTCTCAAGAGTTTTATTAATTCTTAGTTCGAAAAAGCATTTTTCTGCAAACTAAACTTTATGACAGTGTGCAGTTTTGGCACAGTGCATCGTGTGTGCGTTGGTCAAAGCGCACTCAGACTTGCTTGCTTTATTCTGTTTAGTTCACCACAGGGGTCTCTGCGGCAACGCACCCAACTTGCCTGTTTCCTCTAATAAAGAAGCTTGTTGTAGGACATATGTCTATGTCAAATTTTTATTAAGCTCTTTGAGATAGTGGCAGATGCCTGCGTAGCCCACCTCTTCTTGTCCTCTCCTCTCCTTTCACTTACTGTGACTTACTACCGAGGTGGAGACTTTCCCTGTGTCTTTTTTTTGTTTTGGTGGAATTAGGCCCTTGTACTTGCCAGGAAAATGCTTATTCTACTGAGCTATCTCCCTGGCCCCTCTTGTTTCATTTTCGTAGTAGAGATCTGATAGAGATGAGGTCTCCCATGTTTTATTCTTTCTGAAGATTTTTGTTTCTTCTTAGTTTTTGAAAGACTTTCTTGATTGTAAAATTCTAGGCTAATACTTTTTCAACATTAAAAAAATTCCTGCATCACTGTTTTTGGCCTGTGTTTCTTAATGGGTCATCAGCTCTGGTTTTGATCATTGTCCTTCTTTACATTCTGTGTTCTTTCAGCCTCTTCTAGGGTTTTTCCAGTATTCTGATATATGCAGATATGGTTTTATTTGTTGCTGTTATCCTTAGAATTTGATGAATTACTTCATCTGAACTTCAGTATTTTCATCCATTCTTGACTATAATATCTTTAAACTTTTTTATCCTAATATCCTTTTCTGTGAGTCAGATTATACTTTATCTTCATAATTTATAGATATAACTGAATCATACACTTATTCAAAACCAGTTACAGACAACTTTTGAATGTCTAGTGGAGAGTTGCTACAGGAAAGTGGACTTTTTATCCATGGTAGGCTCCTGCTTGCACTACCCTCACTTTTTTTTTATGCATTTAGTAGAGGGTCTACAGGTTTCACTACATAGACCAGACTGTAAGTGAGCCTCCTGTTTTCAGCCTCCCAAAACCTGGGATTACAGGTGCGGGCTAGCACACTCAGTCTTAGTTGCCTTCTTAGCATGCCCTGGGGGGCGGGGCTGGCTTAGCACTACCCTCACTTTTTTTTTGTGTGTGTGGCAGAACTGGGTGGGGATTGAACTCAGGCCTTTGTGCTTGCCAGGAAAGCACTTATTCCACTGAGCCCTCTCCCCAGCCCGCTACCCTCACTTTTTAAGCTCAGTATTTGGTTTTATTCCCTTGTACCCATCGCTCTCAGAACTTGTTTAACATTTGTTTGACCTCTTATGACTTAAACTGTATGGGAGTAGGGATATCATTCCTGAATCATGGTCTGTTTTCCCACTCCTGCCCTCTGGGCAGCTCCATCGTCATCGCTGGATTGTGTTGAATATTCGAATGAGGGTTGGCAAGAAGGAAGGCCAGTGTGAGACTTACCCCTTTTAGAAAAGAGGTACATTAGCCGGCTTTCTGTCACTATGACAAGTCCCTGAGTTGGTCAGCTTATAAGAGAACAGCGTTATTTTGGCTCCTCCTTGTAGAGATTTGGGTCCAGGTCGAGTGCTTCTGCTGCCCTTAGGCCTCTGGGATGGTGGTGTATGGCGGGGGGGGGGGGGGGGGGAGATTAGTGGAGCAGAACTGCTCACTTCATGGTCAAGCACAGCAGGGGAGAGAGGAGGAGGCCTGGAGCCCATAATCATGAGGAGAGGACCCGCCGATTTGGCCCCACCCTGAAAGTTTCCAGTCCCCAGCAGTGCCCCGCTGGGGACCCAGACTTTAAACACCTGGGCCTTGGGGACACTTCAGGTGCCAAGTACAAGATGAGGTTGTTAGAAGGCAAAGACAGATAACACCCATCAAATAATTTAATAATACTTTTAATAACTTAATACTGGAAAATTATAAAATTAGATTATAGTATGAAAAGGCAAAATATTTCCATGAAAAATAAAATATCTTGCACTAACTAGCGTTAGTTGTAATAGAGTCACGGGGTTTTCCAGCTGCATGTCTTGTGCTTAGATACCTGCGAGCGGCTGTGGATGTGCTGGGTCCAGCTGTGCGGTCCCTGGGTCTGTCCCTGCGCAGCAGGCAGCGGTGCTCACGTGTGCGGGCCAAGTGCTGTGCCTCTGTGTGCCTGCCCCGCAGTTCATTTTCCTCTCGAGTGTCGGTGGCTGCTGCTTAGTTTGCTGCCTCGTTGGCTGTTGCGACAGGAGAGGCTTCAGAATTTCGTCCCGCCCATTTGTCTGCCTTTGTTTCATTGCTCAGGACGTTACAGATTCTTTGCTTTTTTGAGAGGTTATCTTAGGATTCTCTTTTATATTCCAGATATTCTCTGTGATTGTCATTGGATTTATAGAAAGCTTCAAATTTTGATCTGCATTCAGTTGCATATGAAAGCATAATTCATATAGAAATATTCCATACATTTTGTTATTGATGATATAATTAGTCTCTTTGTATGCCAACATAACTTAATAGTTAATACTTGAGCTTTTGTATTTTAAATGTTATATTTAACTGAAAGATGATTTGTGTCCCTGTGTTTTGGCATTGCAGTCTTCATCTTTATCTCTATACTGATCTTGAGAGCTTTGTGCTGTCATTTGGTCTCATGTTGCTGTTCAGCCTCATGTCACTTCAGTTTGGAGTATTCTGTTCAGTGTACTGTTTAGTGGTGAAGCCCACTAACATCTGCTTACCTGTGGATCCCTGCTAATTTCTGAAGGACAAGTTTTGCCGGATATAGCATACCTGGTCAGCAGTTTTTCTTTCAGTGATTTGAATGTGCCGCCCGGCTCTGCTCCGGCCTGCAGTCTCTGCTGAGCAGCTGACTGACGAGCTGGAACGATCCCTGGGACAGAGTGGATCCTTTCTTCTTTCACATTTTGAGCTTTTCTTTGTGATGTTGTACAGTTCACTTACGGCATGTCTCTGTTAAGCGTCTCTAGCTGTACCTTACTTGCAGTTTTTTTAACTTCCAGATTAAGCATGCCCATTTCTGCCCTCATGTAAGTAAGTGAGTTTGTTTTCAGCTGTGAGTGGTTTCTTCACGTAAGCCCTCAGCGCCTTTCTCCTTCCCTTCCTCCTCTGCAGCTCTCATAGTGATGGGCTGTTGCTCTTGACAGTGACCTTCAGGTCCCTCAGACTGTTATCTCAGCATTAACTCCATCTTCCTTTAGCTTCTTGTATTGGTGATTCTAAAGGGCTGTCTTTGAATTTTTTATTCTTTCTTCTGGCTAATTTTTATTTATTAATTTTATTGAGAAACAAATAGCAATGAGACAGCTTCACAACGGGTTAGTAGGACAGTTTCAATAATTAATACATTGCATATTTTTGTCTTTGTAGTGGTTGTTCCTAGTACAAGATGCAGACATGATATCCTCTCCAAACACTATTAGTACAAATCTCTTTTCCCATTGAATTAAGAGAAAGTAGCAGTATATCTATTCTGACTATTTTGTATATACAGATACAAAGTGGTCCTTCATTTGTATCCCCTTTTTGTTTAGTTTTGTCAGAGATGGGTATTCCACTGCTATTTAAATATTGTAGGTGCGTGAATCCAACAAAATAATCCAATCTAGTCCCGTAGCCCACAATAGTAGTGGGTTACCAAGTCAACAACTTCTGGCATTGCCGGGCTCTGCCTAATTAAATCTACTTCTAGTGAATTTTTCCGCATTGTCACTGTATTCTATAACTCCAACTTTGTTTGCTTTTACTTGTTAGTTTCTCTATCTTTCCTGATATTGTGACTCTGTTGATTTCATTTATTTGTGTGTACTTTTCTGAAAAGGAACTGGTGATCCTTATGACAGTTACTTTGCATTTTTGCCTGGTAATTTCTATGCCCCCTGTCTGTTGACCCAGTTTAGGAGATTAAATGTCTTCATTGGATTAGGTTGTGTTTCCATGTTTCTTGGTATGCCTTGTTATCTTTTTGTGGAACTGTGACATTTTTTAAAAAATCGGTCACTGAATTTCTGTGGTCTGGTTTTACACAGGAAGCACTTTGTCAGAGGCTGAATGCTGAACCTATGTGTTATAAACTATGAGCTACAGTCTGTCCTGCTTCCCAGACATCACTATGAGTTCGTTTCCTAAGTGCTTCTTTGCTTTCCCTTCTCTATATGTATTTTTTTTCTTTCTTTTTTTTTTTTTTTTGGCGGAATCTGGGATTGAACTCAGACCCTTGTGCTTGCCAGGAAAGTGCTTATTCCACTGAGCCATCTCCCGGCCCCTAAATGCTTCTTTGGTATTCACATCATCCCACCTAAAAGAGCATCTCCTGTGTGTGCTTACAACTCCTGTCTCTTAAAACTTGTTTTGTACTTAATGCTTTTTTTTTTTTTTACTTTTCAGTTTAGGTGGTTAAGGCTTTACACCTGCAGGTTCTTTTAATTTAATGATACTAAGATCCGTAGCACCCAGAAGTCCAATAAATACTGCAGAGCATCGTGTAGTTTTTCGCAGAGTATGTTCTTAAGTGGTAAGCTTCGCAAAGCCTTCTGTGTGGCGCTGTCACAGGCCTGCAGTGCCTGTTAAACTCATCGAAGCTGAAGGAAGATGCTGGAGAAAGAGCTCGAGTTTCACAGAAGCTGGTAAAGCTTAGTCGGAAAGGAAGAGTGCTGCTTCCGTGAGGCTTGGTGCCAGGTGCACAGCGCGCAGAATCAGATCGGGGCTTTTCCAAACTGCACAGCTCCTGAGGCCAACACGGCTTGGCAGCTCTGACATGGGTTAGAGGAGCTGGCTCGGGGCGTGATCATGGTGTCCGTCTTTGGAAGTCTGAAAACCACTGCCTGGTTTAGATGAATGAGTGCCCCGTCTCACAAGAGATGGAGGCTCAGAGTGCAGCTCCTGGTTCCAGCAGCAGAGTGTCATCCCACTATGAATGACCAGGTGCTTTGTGATGCTGACAGAGGCTTCTCTGACATGATTGTAGAGGTGACTCCCCTTCCATAGAAGCTTCTTATGGGGCTGTTTATATTCTTCCTGGACAGGAGTATTCTGGAATGGCTCTGGCCCATCTTGTGTCGATCTTTGAGTGCTGATGAAGGGCATGTCCTCCTCCCAGAGAGTATCAGCTTAGGCCTCTGGTCTGCCGGGTTACTGGTGCTGCTCATGTCTGCCAAAGAAGGATAAACTGACTTTTTTAAAAGCTAAGTGTGCATGCCAGTTCAATATACAGTGAAGAATGTCGGCTGCCATAGCTTCTGATTATGTGAGTGCTATGCCCTTAGGGTTGAAGTGAGGGGTGTGTAACTGCTGAGCTGTACACCGTGGCAGGCAGGGGTGTACCCTTTTATCTACTGAGGCTCCCCACAATTTCTGTCCTGCTCAGTTCTGACTCCTGTTGCACCCTGATGGCATTACACAGGTTCTCACAGGAGGAGGAACCCTGCGTGGACTGTGCACTCCACCAATCTAGGTTGCCTTCCTTACGTGGATGATAATGGAAAGAAACCTCACAAAACTGGAGTAATAGTACTGATGAAGGGCACAACGCATGCTGGGAATTCGCATCGTTCTGAAGTCACGCATGCCCCGTGTGTGGAAACTCTCCCACGAAGCTGATCCTGAGTGTTAGGCTGCTGGCACTGCCATGCTGCCCTGCTGGGGTGTGTCTGACTCACAGGGTTTAGTTCTGTGGTGTGTGTGTGTCTTTAAGCTGTAGTGATAATAAGGGAAGTGTTTCTTACTTTTCCTTGGAGCAAGAGCTCACTAGAATTTTGCCATGAGTTGCTATGCTGTGGAACAGTAGCTCGACAGCCACCTCATGGATCGGTGGCCAGAGGATATATCTGTGGTGTTGCTCATCACATGTGGTTAGCTTTCTAGCAAAACTTGACCTTAAATTTCTTAGGTAGTGTTTATATTCTCACTCACATTTTTGCCATAAAATAACAACTGTTAAAGAGCATCTTTGTAGTCACCTCCATGGGCAACTTGCAGTGCATAACTGTTCTAGTTTCCTAGAAGTTAATAAATACATGTAAGAATCATTTACCCTTTGCGGATTTTGCAAGGGAGTTGAGGCCACTTTACACCCTATGTGAAGTCCCAGCAACAATCCCCCGTGTTCCAAGCAAGCTTTCACATGTGGCACGTGCGTCGGGAGGGCCTCACGCTGAGCTCGCTTGCTATCTGGTGCAGAGCACTCACACCCCTGTTGTCTGTCTCCACAGTCAAACCAACCGTAATTGACGTCGACATTTACGTCAACAGCATCGGTCCCGTGTCGTCGATCAACATGGTAAGATGCTGTTTTGTTTTTTACTCTTCTGGCTGTTGCACTCCCTGCTCATGGTCTTGCTCTGGGTTTCGGCTTGAGACTCAGCCTGCAGTGTGAAGCTCACAGTTTGCTCCTTACCCCTGCAGCTCTGGTTGGCACTGTCAGTAGTGAAGCAGTCTCAGAAGTGCAGAGGTGAAGTTTGTGGTGGCGCAGCAAGACATGCCTGCACTGTTGAGAGCTGTCTGACTCCTCTTCTCCTCATGGGTGTTTTCAGCATGCATATTGCAGATGGGATTGTGTGCAGTGGCAGCCGTTGACATTGCCTACATTGTTACTGGGAATGAGAGTCAGTGGCAGTTTCTGTTTCTCAAAATGCAAGAAATCTGCTTTCTTAGGGAAGGAATCAAGGTGTCCCCGCTTCTAATCTGTTTTTCTGTTTGAACTCTGAGGGTAGCTGCACTGGAACTTCTAATTTCAGGAGAAATACAGGATCCATGATGTGCTTTGCACAGGCTTAGAAGCAGTTTAAGCTCAAGAGCTGCTTCATTGGGGAAAGCCTGTGCATGCTCCCACGCAGGTGCTTTGCTCCCAAGCTGGGCTGGTGTGTTGGGATGCCGTAGAGTGGGAGACTCCAGTTGCAGGCTGCAGGCCCTGTGGCCTCTCTCTGTGTGGAGCACTGGACTGCTAGGATTCCCCAGCAAGGGTGTCACGAGTGCTGCTCCTATGCCAGAGCCTTCCCTGTCCTCACTGCTGCACTTCTCATGGGACTTTGGGATGCATGAGAACAGGTGGGGAATTGCCAGGAATGCTAATTGTGTGCATCCTTTTCAGTGTTTCTTGGATGGGAATTTCCCTCTGAAATCACCAGCAAAATCCATTCTTTTCACTGCCAAAAATGTTCTTTTCTTCTCTTTTGATGATGCGAGACTTACAAGTAGCTGTAAAAGATACTTAGGGGAGAATCCCTTAGAAACAACCATCTCCACCAAGGGTGGGGTGTCTTACCGTTGGTAGAGCACATACTTGGCGTGTGCAGGTCTATGTTTGAGTGCCGCAGAAGCAGCAGCAACAGAACACCCACAGTCTTCATGCCATTCACACGCCAGGTTACCCAGGTGAAACAAATACAGGAGAGTAACCCGGTACAACCTGTAGGCAGCAGATGGCTGGTGTAAGCCACTCTTTTCCTTTACAAGTAATTATTCAGTTGAATGCACAGAGCGTAACTGTTTCCTAATGCATTTGGTTGTTTATCTTGGAGTTTTATTTGCTTACATCTGTTCTATAATGTTTTCTGCAGCATTTTTATGTCTAACATTAAGAAAAAGTATGTGTGTAGATACATAGTTGCAAGATTATTTTAGCAAATACTTCTTGCATTTGAATATGTGGGACTTTTCTTGAACTCCTGAAACATTCAGATTGTCTTTGTGATCAGCATTAATGTTAGCTCCTGGGGTGATGGGAAATTCTAGGGGAGGCCACAGGGGGCAGTGGGGATGCTGAGGAAGAGGCGGCCATCCCCAGGGATGCAGATGGGCCAGGCGCCTTCCTGGGCTGTGATGGTGCAGAGTGAGCCCGCCCCAGGCTGGAGCCCGACTTCCTGAGTTGCTGGCAGGCAGTGCGTGAAGTTCCCTCAGTGAGAAATGGGGACAGTGCGTGTGCCTGGACGGGTAGGCAACGGTTGGGCGAGCTCTGGGAAGCACGGTGGGCGTACATGGCTCGAGCCTGAAAGCCATGGTGGAGCCTCGGGCTCCGTCCTTAGCTGTGTCAGAAACGGGTCCTGGCCTTTGTGGAGAGTGATCCAAACCTCTGTTGAGATGCACGCAGGTATATTGGGAGATGAGTATAGATCCTGGAGGGCCTCAAGGCAGCTCTCCTTTCCCTGTTGAAATTAAAGAGGAAGCAAATCACCATCAGCACCTGCCTGGTGACTCTGCTGCTTAAGCTCTGCTGTCAGCCTGCTCAGTGCGGGTACCATCGGGGGCTAGGGAAGCCCACCTGTGGTGGGTCATGGAGGCATGGCTTGGGTCCTGTGTCTGACCGCTGGCCCTTGCTCTGTGGGGCTGTCACCCTGCTCACCTACCTGATCACTGTGCACAGAGCAGCCGGGGTTCACCATGTCCTTGTGCCATGAGGTTCCTCTGTAGGAGCCGGTGGGTGGGACTGGAAGCCGTGAAGCTGAGCAGATGCACCTCCTCCTCTAAGTTGTGGGTGTACACTACGTGGTCCGAGCTGGGGGACGCTGCCTAGTGCATGATGCTCAGTTGTGATCGAGCATTTAACAATGTTGTACACAGGGGACTTCCAGCTAATTGCGAGGAGTGACTTTAATCCAACTGGCCTGAGGCATTGCATACCCTTCAGCACCCAAAAATGTCTGGGGGCTTCTGTGGCATGCACCTCCGAAGGAGGGTACAGAAAGTCCTCAGAGTGTGGTTTTAATAGAGTTTGGAGCATGAAGGCTTTGAGTAACTCCTTGTTTTTTTAAAAAAGAAATACTTTGTTCTGAAATTCCATTTGTTCCGATGTTTTACTTCCCATCCTGTGGCTCTATAGGTGAAAAGATGGGCCAATCAACATGCTTGCCTACTGCCAAGCAGAAGTGGCTGTCTGGGCAACAGCAAGTAAGCTGGACCACTGTACCCTTCTCCCTCTTAGAGTGACACGTTATTGTCAGTTCTCATCAGAACTGAAGTTGTCTAGGTTGTTCCTGCATCTGATTTCATGAGGAAAAGAGACTATACTACTCTATCTCAGCTTAGTGAAGAAGGGGGTTGCACAGGCTTGTATAAAACATAAATACCCATTTAGCAGGCAACTCTCGTGTTCCCTGTGGGTGACTCTGTCCCTGTGTCACTGCCTGGCAGATGCTGTGCTATGGGAAGCTGAGACATGATGTCTCTGCTGAGCTACTCTGTAGGCATGAGTTGCAGTAGAGGCCTCTGCAGTGCCCTGGGCTGTGTGGTGCCGCACAGCACCTAGGAGGATGTCTAGGGGCCCAGATGGGTCCCCATGGTGCCGAGGCTCAGGCCTCCAGGCTGCTGTCAAAGGCTGAGAGTTTCTTACCTTTGCATTCAGACCTCTGCTGGAGAGTCCAAAGGACTGACGGCTCCTTCCAGGGCCAAAAGCTCCGCATGCGCCCGCTGTGCCCGAGGGCATAGCTTTAAGGGATATACACTGTTGGCCGGACAGCTGGGACTTTGCAGCAGCAAAAAGCAATTCAAAAGCAAGAGTTGACTGCAGGTGGGTAGGGGTGTGAATTGCCTTTGAAAATCAGCAACCAAAAGGGAATGATTGGGAGCACAATATATTATAGGAACACACAACATTTGGAGATAAGGCCTATGCAGTGACTTTTATGGTGTTTTGACCATAAAGTTAATGTCTCAAAAGGATGTATTTCCCCCAAATAGTTAATTATCAATAAATTAGGAGAGTCAATGACTATTTCCTTGTATTCCCTCCCCACGTGGCTTTATTGACATCATTTATTCAGAGGGTTCAGCCTTAGACCTTCTTGCTAAATTAAGATGGAGTTGCATTTCAGGGTCTTGTGTCACAGATCGATCTTGTTTTGTTCATCTTCAGTTCTTTACTGTATTTTTAGTTACTGAGGAGATGAGGCATGGTCCAGGCGGGGCTGAGAAAGCATTCATTTGCAGAAAGCTCTCCTGCCATCCCCTGCCTGTGTCTTAATGACAAGGCTGTGTTCAGAGTCCTTGTGGAAATCCTCCCCAGATTGTTTCAGAGTGGCATGAAGTGCATGCAAGGGAGCTCATGACTTTGTTCTTAAAAACACTCATTTAAGTGGCCTTCTAGGAAAGGAAAGAAGAAAGACAGTGCCAGCGCTGATGCGTGCTGTGAGCCCTGTCTAATCTGCATGAGATCTTGATGGGGAGCATCTTAGTCGTTGCTCTTTTCTATGTCAAGTCAGCTGGACCGTGTGGAGATCCCAGAGTGAGGATTCCCGGTTGCTCTTCCTTCAGGTGCCCCGGGCCTTGGCCCTGCTTATCTGCATGTGGCAGCTATGCATGTGGGAGAGCTACTGCTCCGGTGCAGTGTGTGGCATGCGAGGCCCAGCACGAATTAGTGTGGGGTTGCTGTTCATTAGCAATTCAGTGAATTACTAGATTCTACTTTGTGAGAAGTTTTAAAGTTGGAGCAGAAGCTACTGAGAATTTCTGTCCACCTTTCCTCTGCTGTATACATGGCGTGCACACATACACTTTTGTTTTACAGTAGCATCTTTGTAGTTAACTTGGTGTATTTGTAATGGTCAATAAACCTGCCTGAACGTAGCATTACCACTGGCAGTTCATGGTTTACATTGGAATTCTTTCTTGGGGTTATGGATTCTGTGTATTTGACAAATACCTCTGGACACATGTCCACCATCATAGTATCACATGTACAGTTCCCCTGCCCCCTAGTCTTCTGTGTTCCACTGGTTCATCCCTTTTTGTCTTATCCCTGGGTAGGTATGGATCTTCCTACTCTTTCCATGGTTTTGCCTTTTCCAGAATATCACACCTTTAAAATCAAGTAACATTATATAGGTTTTTCTGTTTGACCTTTTTTGTCTTCAAAAGTACCAGTATAAATTCATCTGAAGTGCATGTAAGACATGTAGTGAGGCAGCATGCTGGGACTAACGTGTGTGTCACCAGAAATCAGTGGGTTATTTGGAGCAGCACGGGGCCCACGCCTCATTACGTGATCTGTGACCTAGCACTTTGAAGCTTATAGAGTGCTGTGCAGGTACAGAGGTAAAGGGGAGGCACAGGGGGGCTGGCTTCGCTCCTGTTTCATTGCACTTCTTAAAGCTGGAGCTTTAAGATGTGACATTGTTATGGTCTAGATCTAAGATGTCACCCACATTCTCATGCATTCAGCAGGTGCCTGGACTTAGGTGGACCATATTCCCCAGGACACTTGTCTCTGGAGGAGTCCAAAGGCTAGATGTGCTGCTGAGTCATAGGCCTGGCCGGAGGTGGCCATGGCAGCTATGGCCAAGGGGAGGTGTTCTTGCCCCTAGTTCCTCCTTTCCTGTCTGCAGTCAGCCGAGTGTGGCCTGGAGCCGTGAGCCAGACTAGTCTGTACCTATCCCCTAAGTGGGGCACTTTTGTCCAAGCAATGAGAAAGTAACTTAGATGGCTTTGGGCAGCCACGTCCTGATTAAAGCCTCAACTGCAGAATGTAAACCTTATTCCAGAGGGGCTGGCAGCTCCTGCAGGAGATCTGCTGCTTTGTGGAATTTTTCTGATGGCACCTCAAGTCGAGAAAATCCAGCCTTTTTACTGGTTGTCTTTGCATTTGTTCTGCTTAAGGTTCATAGCAGCTTTTGCATCTGTATTTTAATTTCCTACATCAGTGTTTGAAAAATGTTGCTTGTTATTTCTTTTTTTGATTGACGTATAATAATTATGTACATTTATGAGGTACAGTGTGATAGCAGATTCGTGCATGCACCATGTACTGATCAAATAAGGATAATGAGTGCATCTGTGCCTGACGTGTTTGTCGTGAGGACATGTGTGGCAGGGCATGGGATCAGCCTGGGTGTCCGTCAGTGAGTAACTAGATAAGCACATACGGTGTGGTGTATATGCACGATGCAGTGGCACTCAGCATGAGACAGGTGAAGTCCAGGTGCTTGCTGCGATGTGAATCTGGTGGGCCTGATGTTCTCAGTGAAGTAAGCCGGGAGCAGAAGGACAGATGCTGCCAGACGGTGCTGTCATGCGAATTTTGAGAGGTTAATCCTTTCTCATTAGTACATTTGCAGCAATAATGACTGTGATTATTGTGGAGGGCTGATATCTGCTCACAATACAACTTAATTCTTTTTCTCCCTTATTTTTTTTTAATCTCCTACCTTTTTCTTTCCTCCCTACTCCTTCTAGTTGTCTTTTCCTTTCCATTTGTAGAAGCTGTATTTTTCATTTGTATCTCCTCTTTCCCCTGTTTCCATATATGTATATATTAATTTCTCATATAGGAGAAATTGTGCAGCACTCATGCTTGTGTGTCCGAGTTATTTCACACGACATTAAGGTCTAGAGTGTACGCATTTACATGTGAGTGGCTCAAGTGCGTCCTCCTGCTTTGTAGCAGGGTAGTTCACCTAGTTCACCCCGTGATCTCTTCTTCTGTTTGTCTCTTAATGGGCAAATAGGCTGCTTCCAAAACTTAGCTGTGCTGACTTGAGGTGCTATAAACGTGGGTCTGTGTGGAGTAACTATTTAGGAAAAGTGGATGTTGTAGATTAGCAGTTGCCAGAGGCTGTGAGGGGAGAACAGGGATGATAGCGGCCGACTGACGCACATATGTTACAGGTAGGTGAGAAGATGGGTCCTGGCTTCTGCTGCGCAGTAGTGTGAAAACAGAAATAACAGGCTGCATGCTAGAGTAGCTAGAAGAGGGCTCTGAAGGTTCTCGTTGTGGAGAGAAGGCTGTCGCTTCTTGCACAGCTTCATAACCATTTTCCTCCTTGTTCTGGGACTCCAGTACTGTGAAGTAATGTTCAGCATTTCTCCCTGTCCCTTTCAAGCTTAGCTAGAAAAAGATTTAATTCTAAATATACAGGGAGGTAAATGAGGGCAAGAACAAAACAAGTACATTTCTCCGGGAGAGCTTTCGCTGCAGGAGCTTCCCTAGCTGCCTTTAGCATGCTGACGCAGAAGAGCTGTGGAGCCCATCCTCTGCAGGCTTCCCTAAGCACAGGGGCGCTTTGCAGGCAGCAGAAGAAGTAACCCTGGTATTTTTTTCTTCTGAATTTCTTCTGTATTAAAGGAACACAGCACTGCCAATTTTCAGCCGTCCAGTTGTCTGATGACACATTATCTATCCATCTCCTTTCATATCTCAGTTTTGAGACAGTCTTCCTGACCTGCTCAGACTGTACTTGAACTTTAAATCCTCCTGTCTCAGTCCCTCCCCCCTACCATGTGGAAGTACTTGAACCCAGGGCCACTGCACTGAGGTACATCTCCAGTCCTTTTTCTGTCTTTTACTTTGAGGCAGATCTCACTAATTTGCCCAGGCTGGGGTTCGGACTTAAAGATCTCCTGCCGCAGCCTCCCGGAGTGCAGGGATTATAGGCATGCATCCCCTGTCTGGTGGTTCTTGCAGTAAACAGAAAAGAAAAAAACCTTTTGCACATCACTTATATGTTCTAGATAGGATTTATCAACAAGAAGAAAACATTTTCTATGCTGATAACAATATCAGTAATAATAATGATAATATTGGCATTTTACGTGCTACTCCATAAACCAAAACTGTGTGCTGGAGGATCCAAAGTATCTAGGAGTGATCTCCCCACATAATAATAATCTACAAAAAGAAGATAACGTTGAAGGCTTTCTGAGCCTGAGATCTTGGGAGTGTGTAGTGGGAGCATCTTTGACCATAAGCAGTGGGTGAAGGCAGAGCATCTTCTGGGTCCCTTGTCCACTTCTGGATCCATCCTCAGGCTGGGCATGCTCCTGCCAAATGAGTGAGGTGCCATCTGTGCCCTGTGCCCCTCCCCTGCATGCCCTGTAGGATGTCTGTATGTACAGACACCTACCCTCTGCCAGGCCCGCCCGCTGCAACGCTGCTGTTGGCGGCAGCCCTTGCTCTGCCAGTGCCAGCTGACCCCCACTACTTCTGCTCTGTGCGTTGGCTCTTCGCACTGGGAGCAACACCTGCAGTGAGTCCGTGTAAAGTAGCAAAGGTTCATTTGGTTCATGTTTCAGAGGTTTTTGACCCATAAATTTGGGCCTGTGGCTGCAGTGCACTTCATGGTGGACAGAAAATGTAGTACAGAAAAGGCCAAGATCCCAGTAACCTTTCTTCCATTAGGGCCCCTCTCCAGAAGTTTCCACCATCTCCAGCAGCATCACAGTTGGGGCCCAGGCCTTCAGCATAGGGCCTTTCAGGGCTATTAAATATCCCAATTCTAATAAGGTATTTCAAGAAGTTAATTCTGACTTTAAACCTGTGAGGCCACAGCAGTAATTATTGAAGCTTGTGACAAGTGGCGTTTAGGCTTAAGGTCCTTCCATGTTCCAGAGATCATCTGTCTGGGAAGTAACAAGACCGTGACTCTTAATTTTCCATCTCTAAAACAGCAAGAGCCTTGGTGTGTTCTCTGCTAACGGGCCTGCCTTAAACGAGAAGCACACACATTAGGCTTATCTTGCACCTGCCATCTAGGGCTTCTCTAGCTGTTTTAGGACTTGTTACCGTGTTATACAGAATGTCCTGCGAGGTGCTAGCTGGCATGATGGACAGCCACTACCCTGACACTACCTGAAGGGCCATGAACTTTTCAGTGGTCTCAGAATACTGGAGCACCTGTAGTACTAAAACAGTAATCCTTTGTAGCAGTCACCCTTCAGGTGTGTGAAGAGATTACTTTCTCTGTCTTCAGAGAACTTTTCCTCCTCAGCCGGGTGTGTCACAGCTTGTTCTTGGCAACACCAGCTGTGTTGTGTGCTCTGGAAGGAGCAGCTTTCTGTTGCATGGGGAGACTTTTTCCCGAAGGTAGGACAGTTGGATTAGGACTTGCGCTGAAATGCGTGTAGGCGCTCTCTCCCCTCATGCAGGCAGAGGTCAGGTGGCTGTTCTGACAGGAGTGCGCAGCAGCAGTGGGAACTGGGCGGGGAAGCTCAGGTGTCCTGTGCAAGGCCTTGTGCGGGGCCTGAAGCACTGGGCCACGGTCTTGTGGGTGATGGGTGGTAGGTGCCTTTTGGAGAAATCTCTCTGGTAGCATTGTTGAGGATGAGAGTAGAGGGTGGAAGGAGGCACACTGGAAGGTGTGAACTTTCTGGGGGAGGATTGGTGAGCTCTATGTCTGAACAGTCATAGTGGACTGTAGAGGACAGCGGAGATGAATGCATGTAGACGTTAGGTGGGAGAAGTCAAGGGCGACTCACGCTCTGGTGGTGTCTGGTAAGCCAGTGAGGACTAAGCCCTCGCCATGTGTCAGGTGGTGGATCAGGTAATGGAGGCACAGTGGTGAAGGGAAATGAAAGGTCAGCATGCTTGGGGTGCTGCAGCTCCTGTGGGGTGAGACACATAGCCAACGTGCAGGACAGTATGTGGAACTGTGGGTGACTCCAGGAGGAAGCTGTACGTGTGGCTGTGACTGCACCGTGCGGCTTTCCTCTTGGGATCTGGAGATAGGAGGAGAGTGGAGGGAGCCTTGACGAACACCTGTGTGTGACAGAACACAACAGGACTGCACACACCGCGGGATGGGCTTGCGTTTTATTCTTGGTTCAAGAGGAAACCCAGAGAAGGTGCTAATCAGATAATCTGTGTGATGTGCTTTATGTTTAAAGTAGCACTGCACCCTGACTATGCGAAGGACTGAAAGGCCAGCCTCGCCCCCAGCTCCTGGAAGGCCGCAGGCTGCATCTGTGAGTCCTGTGGTAGGAGCCTTGCTAGATTGGCTGTGTTGTCCCCACCCACAGCTCGTATGTTGAAGTCATATTCTTCTGTGTCTTCAGATGTAACTTTATCTGGAAATCTAGCTGTAACATGTGTGATTAATTAAGATGAGGCCATACTGAGTGGCTTTGCTCAGTGTAACAGTGTCATATGCAAGAGGGGAATCCAGACACAGGCGTGCATGGGGCAGGGCAGAGGCAGGTGATGGGCATGGATGAAGACTCCAAGGAGACACAGTTAAGGGACAAGGACATCAATGATGTCTTGCAAGCTGCCAGGCCCTGGAGAAGCAGCCTGGACAGGTTCCTCCTCACAGTGCTCGGAACAGCTTGCTCGTGCACTACCAGCCCTGTAACGGGAATTAGTGGACTTCTGCTTGCTGAGCCAGCATGTGGTGTTTATTAGAGCTGCCCTGGCACTAATAGCCCTTGTCTTGTGCTGGAAAGGTCTGTTCTTCTGGAGAAGGCTGCTGCTACACACATGCTGCTGCCCTGGTGCCACCTGGGGGGCTGGAGCTGCCTCCCCTCACAGCCTTCCAGGGCCCGGGTTGACAGGTGCCATGGAGCAGCCTCCAGTGTCCCATCTTGTGGAGCTGCTTGGCTGTTTTGGAGCTCTCCCAATTGAATTCTAGTCCATACTCTAGCTCCTGGTTTCAGAACTGTCTCAAGTCAGGTTGGGCATTGTGACAGAATACATCAGATTAGGAAATGTGGAGGCAGCAGGGAGGCATCACTTACAGATCTGGAGTCCGAGGTCAGGGAGCTGGCAGCTGGGCACCTGGCGGTGACCTGCTTCTGCCCTCAGCCCCGAGCCTTCCATGTGTCCCTGTGTGGCAGGTAGGACAAAGAGGCTTCCTCTAGCTGTGGAGTAGAGGCCATAGCCTCGCTCATGAGGGCACTGGCCGTGTGACTCACTGTCTTCCCAGAAGGCTCCATCTCTCACTACAGCCCTACTGAGTACTCGGGTCTAACCTGTGAATGCTGAACCTATGGATGCTGGAGTGACGCCATCCTCTAACTCCTGCACACTCTGAGTCGGGGACTACAGTTACACTAATTAGGAGCCTAAGCTTTTCCTGCAGGGTCGGCTGAAGTAGCCCTGCTGCTAGCAGGCCGAGAACTGGTCAATGAGTCCTGGAAGGCCCACCTGAGCTGCAGCACTGTTCACCTGCTATTAATCTCTAGGGGCATGGGGCGCAGGCCTGACACAGTGAGGAGCTGGGCACCCTGTGTTTAAGCAGACCTCCTGGAGCAGCAGCATGGCCTGCGTCCCAGGAGGAAGCACTGGAGCCAGCACTGCGCCCTCCCTGTCCTCAGAGTGTGTTCTTCCGGGATCACATGTTCACAGGTGCAACACGTAGTACAGCGCCCCTAAAGTGTTGTGGCAGGGTGCAGAGAGCACCCCCACTTGGTTGATAATCACTGCTTTCAGATCTGTATCTTCCATACAATTCATTGTCTTCTTGGGAATAGGTCTGTGTTTCTCTCTCAGATGTGTGATTCAAAGCTGGCTTCCAGCAATGGGGTGGAAGGAAAGGAGCAGCCCGAGAAGACAAGCAGCTTTATGGACGTAGCATGGGAGACACCTACGAGGGCTGCAGATGGAGGGCAGGAGCATCGCTGTCTTCTACTCTAGCTCAGCGTCCAGATGCCCCAGCAGTGGCAGGCATGGGATGCCAGAAGCTCACATCTTTGTTCTTGAGTTTAGCTTTGAGAAGCCCAGAGTCAAGGCCTGCTGCTCCATCTTGGTGCCTCTAGCAACAGCTGCTACCTGTTGAAGGTGGGCATGTGTCCAGGGCAAGGACTGCTGACCAGAGGCAGTTGCACATGTGGGCCTCCTCACTGTGCAAGTTGGAGTGAGATCCAACAGCACATGTAAGAAAACACAGAGAAATGTGCTCATCTGGGCTTCTGTCTTCACATGCTGACTCCAGCCAGACTTCTGGAGTAGTGTCTTAAGTTCCTGGACATGGCGCCGTAGTCAAGTGCATGTCAGTGGCATACATCTCCCTCTTCGGAGCTGCTTATCTATGACTGAAGATTATTTTTCTACTTAAGCATTTGTTATGTTGGTGTTTCTTGATAAAAGTGACCACAAACAATTTAAAATTGATGATTCTGGGAATAATTTATATTGGGTAGTAAGGGATTTTCCATGGTGAACATAAGCTTCCCAGCCTGGAATAAGTAAGTTATTTGTGTTCAAGGGCTCATTCTCAGTTCTGGTGTCCTGTGGCGGTCACGTCCTCCCTGCCTGATGACGCTGAGGACAAGATGTGGGAGCTGGACTGAAGGGCTTTCCTGATGCAGAAACTCTGGAGGCTTCCAGCGAGTGAGAGAAGCACAGGGAGGGCTCTCAGCTGACAGCCAGGCAAGCATGACCTTGCTGGCCTGCACTGTGAAATGGGCCCTGGTCCCTCCCTCCTGTGTATCAGGGGCCACTGCTGGAGGAGACTGAACCCAGTGACTGGAGTTCTGTAGAAGACCAAGATGTTCCAAAGTGGCCTTTAACAGCACCAGTGCACGAAGTCTATTTTCTAGCTCAAATTAACTTAGAATGTGTAGTTACAAGCACACAACTGTCAGGGGAGCAGAGAACACTCCTGTGTCAGCTTTTTGTAGCCTCAAGGAGCCAAAACTACAGTCTTAGTGCCTGCTCTTAGTTAAGTCCTAGGGGTAGTGGGTGGTGGTAAGTGCAAACCCACACAGTCAGCCAAATCAGGCGTTCAGATGTGAGTAGAAGACTCATCGGGGACAGCAAGCAGGCTGTCTGTCTGGTGGACCAAGACAGCAGCTAACAAGGCAAGGCACAGAGCTTTTAAGGAGTGGGGAGGGTCCTTGTGAGCTGGAACAGCCCAAGGAGAGCTAATCTTGGTTACCTGGTCTGTGGGGACCTCAACAAAGGAGAGTTTCATGATTGCTTGCCCAGGTCAAAGTCAGGTGGACCTGTTCTGTGGTTTCAGGCTTGGCTCTATGTGGGGCCAAGGGGAGAGAGTTTGGGCAGGGTGCCTGGGAAACCAAGAGGGAGAGCTGGGCAGCATGCCTGGGAAACCTTGAGTCCTGACCTGTCAGGCGGGTTGTCCTCACATTTGCCTCTGAAAGCCCCTGCTGGTGAGGCACTGGTGGCTCAAGATGTCACAGAATCTGGCAGGAAGGCCCGTCACACCTGTTCAGCCACCTGGGAAGTTCTTGCTCACAGAGACATGCCCTCCTCTTCTGCTTCTGCAGTCCTCCCTCTATCCTCGAGGTTCTCCTTCCCTTGTCTTTGTTGGTTTTGCTAAGATGATGCATTGGCCGCAATGCCATGTCACTGAAACCTACCCTTGTCCCACAGCTCAAGGTGGCAGAGTGGGCTGGCCTAGCAGTTGAGGCGCTTGTCCAGGCAGGAGCAGTCCCGAGGATGCATTTTCGTTTGTTGCACTTGGTCCCACTGCAGTATCCTTGGAGTTGTGCCAGGAGACAGAGCTGCTGCCTGGGTCTCGATGGCAGGAAGCCACACCTTTGCTGCCAAAGGCAGAGCCCACTGCTCTGGTGTTGCTTGAGTGTGCATGAGGACCCTTTGTGGATGTAGACAGCTGATCCATACCTCGGGGGACATTGCCTCCTGGGCACGCTCCCCTCTTCTAAGAAGACTGGCCTGTGATTCTGGGAGTATGTCACACAGAAGGAAAATGTGACTTCCTAATACTAAGGCAACTCTTAACATTTCCTACTGACAATTAATTTGGCCGATGATTTGCAATCACTCACCTTTGTTTCCTGGCTCTCTAATCAGCCCCAGCCTTCCTTTTCATAATACTGCTGTCTAAAGATAGAGCCATCCTTGGAAGTAGACAAGAAAATGAAAATGAATTGGAGTTATCAAAGACAGTATTAAAATACTTGTTTTTTTCTTTTTTTGTCCTCAAAGTTACAAGTTAGGAATCTTAAGAAAGACATTTGAATAAGGAAAGCAATTAAGGTTCAAGTATTGAAAAGGAATTTATATGAACTAAAAAGTGCACATATAAAGTCAGTTCCCCTTTCTTCTTCCAAACGTGTTGGGCATAATTGTCCTGATATATTTGACCAGCAAAACCCCGTTTCTCTGAGGAGTGGGCTCCTCCCAGCTCTCTGAGGTGGTCTGCTGGGTGATGCTTCAGACCCCGCAAGTTCTCCCAATGTTGAATATTCAAGCAGTAATTTTAGGCTCTGTATTGAACTTGCCTTTACCCCTGCCTACTGGCGTTCCTGTGTGGGCTCAAACTACTGGCAGAAAAAAAGATGTTTGTTACACTCTCGACTTAAAGCACACAATAATTTTGGGACTAGCACCATAGATCAGTGGTGGAGCACCTGCCTAGCATGTGTGACATCTTAGGCTCACTCCCCAGCATGAAAATGAAAGAAAGAAAGTTTAAAATTCTGTGATTTTAGTATCCTTTGAGTTTTTGCATGTGTACCTTTTAACCTAAGCCATTTTCCACCTGAGCTATCCACTTCATTTCTACCTTCTTCCTAGATCTTGGGTACCTACCCAGGAAATGTCTCTTCTTTTTTAAATTAACTGAGTATCCCAAGTCAATTAAGTAAGTTTCCTCTTCTGAGTTTTCTTAACATTTTTCTTTACTAGAATAATTGATCCAAACAAAGCAACATCATAGATGTCCACGTGCTAGCTTTCTATCACTGTAACAAAATGCCTGAGGAGTTTGACTTAAAGAGGGTGCAGGGGTGGATGGGAAACTCCAGAAGCCTGGTAAGTAGCCTAGCAGTTCTGCGTCCCACTGTGTGAAGGACATGTTCTCAATGTTCTCACATGTGTAGGTTGTGTCATCTTGAGGAGTTTGAAGCTTAATGAAGTGACCGAGGGGGGCCTGGTCCTGGGCTTGTGCAAGGGGAGGGCGCCGATACAGTGTTATGGGAAGTCCTGCCCGCCTTCTGCTCTTGCTGCTTTTGCTGTCTTCTGGCCTTGCAGTGTTGCCCTCTGCCCCACCACCCTGCCTTGGAGCCATCTGATTACAGTCTGAAGCCCCTGCGAGCCATGAGCTAAATTAACCTTCCTCCCCTTAATCTTGAGCACCAGCCTATTTTGTCTCAGCAACAAGAGAAAATGAAGAAGGAAGGAGGCTCACAGTTTTAGTGGTCTCAGTCCATGGTACTTTGGTCCTGTGGCCTGGAGGCCATGGCGAGGCATGCTGTCCACAGTAGAGCAGAGCTGCCCACCTCCTGCTGGCCAAGGAGCAAAGAGAGTCCGGAAAGGGCTGCATCCCAGTGTCCTCCTCAGAGCCTGGCTTTGGTGACCTCAGGGCCTCCCACCAGACCCTGTGTCCTTAAAGGTCACACCACCTCCTAGGGTGCCACAGATGGGGGTGGAGGAGCATTTCATATCCATGCCATAGCATTGTACACATACTGTATGTCAATCCAGCATAAGATTAATAAATACAAATGAACCATAGTGATAGCAATCTGGGGTTACTTTTGATAGAGTGACTTTACTGTCCACACGTGTTTTATCACCAAGTGTACAGGCTAAGCAATTCTATCTACATACATTTTTTTACTTAAAGCAACACATGAAGTCCCAGGTTTGTGGAGCCCTGCACAGAGGCTGGTACTGTCCCTCCCTGGTGTGTGTCCTGACACCTGATGCAGGGCAGATGCAATTCTGCAGTTCCTTCTAAACTAAGGAAGTGCAGCATCCTTCAAAACACCCCGGATGTGTAGGCAGCGCAGGTATTCTGGGTGAGGTTTTATGTTTGATTTCTTCAGAGGAATCTGAGACAGAGAACCAGAGCTGCCTCAGTGAATGAGATCCTTCAGAGGCCCCATTTGCGTGTGAGGAGATAGTATGGCGCACGCTGACGAGGCGTTGTGCAGATGCGTCCGCTCTGACCTCTGCTGTTGTCGTCTCTCCCTGGATGAGAGAATTTCGGCAGAGAACTTCCAGCCCTGTGGCCAGATCTGACACTCACTGAAGACTCAAATGTTCAGAGCAGAGGAGTGCTGCAGCTTTGCTGATGCAGACAGCTGATCCACACCTCGGGGGCCCTCACCTCCTGGGCACGTGACAGGTGCACCTCGTGCTATTCCCTGACTTCAGGCACATCTGCCATCCTGCATGGATGTGACAGCTGGGCCACCTCCTTGAGAAGGTGATGGCCCTACTGGCCTCTGGTCAGAAGCTTCTGAGGACGCATAACTGCTCCTCTGGTGTTGAGCTGCAGCTGCAGCCACCTCACACTCCCTGGCCCATCCCTGGCCCTGCCCCTTCCTGACATGATGTGCATCACATTGCAAGCCTCCCTGCCTGAGGTGTGCCGGCTCCTTCTCACCATTGCTGTGCATATCAGCTCTTCTGTTATATCCACGTGATGCTTGAAACCCCATCCCCTAGGTAGCAGGATCTGCGCAAGATACTTGGAACCCTGTCTCTTGGCTAGCTCTCACCTAAATGCACAGTTCTTTTTCTGGATAGCTCTTGTGGCCCTCTAGTCCTAAGGCAGACACTCTCTTGAGATGGCTTTTCTCATGAGTCTAGGCTGGGCTGGGACCTCCCCCCAGGGTGACCATGAAGCTGTGAGAAGACCCATTCTAGACGGTGAACAGGTGTCAGGATCCCCTTACTGTCTGGGGTTTTGTGCTGTGTTAGTTTGGGGAGGAAGCTGTCTAAGGCACGGACCGTGTACTGCTCTGCCAGTCCCTGGCTCCATGGCTTGTTCTGGGCAATTGTTCTCTGCATTTTGTTCCAGTGAAATCTTCTTAGCTGCTTGTGCTTCTTTATTTCTCTGGAAGGTCTTCTCCCACTGGTAACTTTTCCTCATCTTTCTCATGTAATTCTGATATCAACCAGCTCTCTAGTAAAACAAGCCCTGGCAAGGGTTCTATTACATCAGATTTGTTGGGACACTCCATTGCATTATAGTTTCTATCCCTGATGCCAGTGCGTATTTCTCAGCCCAGTCAGCTGTGCACTTAAAAAGTTCTGTTATAGACATCGTGTGTAGACCATTGAATCTGCCCCCAGCAGACTATCCCAAACCAAAGTGGAACCACTGATATCCCATGCAATCAAATTGACTCTGAAATGAGCTGGCTTTCCAAAAGAAAGTAGAGTTATGGCAGAAGGGTTTTCTTGGCTTGAATGGCTTCTTCCCTTTGGGGAGTGTGCAGGGTGCATCCACACCTGAGCCTGTGATTATCTCATGGCCCAATGTGGAGAGGTTGTTTCTAGGCTAACTCATGTGGCTGTGGCCACTGGGCTAAGAGCCACAGCTCCTTGCAGAACTTGCCTGACCTCATCAATTTACCTCCTATAGGCCTCCCCACAGTGTATCTGGTTCTGCTACAGAGAGGGAGGAGAGAAGAGCAAGTCTTAGTCTCTTTATGCTGTATCATCAGAGAGTGTGTAGTTTCCAAAGAACAGGCATCTGCTTCTTGCAGTTCTGAAGAATGGAGAGTCCATTGAGGAGGGCTGTGTTAAACAAGGGCCCTTTTTCTTGAGTCATCCCATGACAGAAGATGGAAGTACAGAAGAGTGTGCCTGATAGAAGTGGGGTATGGGAGAGGCAAGGGAAGGGGCCCAATCTGTCCTTTTATCAGGAACCCACTCCAGTGAGATGTAAAAATCAACCCAAATTCCAAGAAAATGAAGAAGGCAGTGTACCAGGACCTACTTACCTTTTAGTGGTCTAGCTTCCAGCGGTGTTGCATGGGAGATATCTGATATCTTCAGTTCAAAGGAGAATTTTATTTTGATTCGTGGTTTTGTCTGCAGTTTTCTAATTCCAAGCCAGAAATGGCACTTTGGAAAAACATAGGCAAAGAAAACTGCTTCAGCCATGATAGCCATGAAGAAAAGAGAGAAGATGGTTAGGGACCGGATTATATTCTTCTGGTCACCCCTCATTGATCTATCTCTTCCAGCTAGGTCCTCCCTCTGAACACAGACCTTTGGGCAAAATGTTAGATCTGAACCACAAAAGTCCATGCTGCTCAAAGGTCCACAGCCATCTCACAGTGCAAAAGAGACTTAGTCCGTCTCTGAGAGTCATGACCGAAGTCGTAACAGTTGAGTGGCCTCTTCCCCTGGATCATGGGTGCAGAGGCTCTGAGCACCTTGACTCAGCCCAGTGAGGTGAATCCCAAAGAATCAGCTGCTGAGGTAGACCCTCAAAGCAGGGGTCCAGAGCTTTTCTTCTCAAACGAAAGGCTTATTTTTCTATCTTTGAGCCTTCGAAGCAGAGTGTCTCACTGATTCCTAAGATGCTTTCAAGCCATGTCTTTCACTTTTGATGCAATGCACTTGGCTTTTTAAACCACTTTACATGGAGTCATTTTGGCTGCATGTTTATTTGCATACTGACTATCCCCGGTGTCAGTTGGGCAGATGTCGTTCTAACCAGCTTATTCTTATACTGTATAAAGTTGATAAAATTGTCATTTTTATTTACTGCTATATTGTCTTATAAAAATTAACAAAAATGTTCAGTTATCTGCATTTAAAAGATTGGACTGGTACGTGCCTAATAATAGTCTCCTCAGCCACTGAGATCTCTAAGGTCTCTACTTTGCAGGTGCTTCTTTTCTGGCCACACTGAAAGTTTTTTAAATCATTCAGTTCTTCCTTTTCTCCTCCTGAATTTTATGAGCTGAAAGCGACTAATGGTGTGTCACAGGGTAGATGTAGAGTTGCCTTGAACTTTTCTCTGCCAAACTAATTAGTCCACCATGTTTAAATTCAGTCTCACACCAAGTCTCAGACATGGGCAACATATAGGCACGTGCTTTGCCAGGAAGCTAACGTGTCTGACCTTTAGTTCAATTTTGAACAGTCCTCATTCCTAACTAAAAACTCATTGCAAATAAGGAGAGAAAGGAGTTGAAGGGAGGAGAGGGGAATAGGAAGAAAAAGAATCAAGATATATCATGTACAAATACAAATTCCCTATGAGGGAATTTATGTCCAATAAATATATATTGAATAAAATAATGTTTTATAATATTATAAAATAAATTATTATAGAATATATGCGAATCTATATATTCTGAGCTCCAAGCAGAATCTTACAAATCTGTGTTTATAACATTTTAAGGCTTCTCTCGGGGCAGCTCCATACCTTCCCAAGCTCCTTCCACAAGGCAGTTCCAGTGGCTTCTTAACCACACAATCAGATGTTGTTGCAACACTGACCACACTATGGTGTCAATGTCTGTATGAGTTACTTTCTTGTAACTGCAACAAGAGAGCTAGCACCTACAATTTAAAGGAAGAGGAGTTTTTTGGTTCACAGTTGAGTCCCTATTTAGCTGGCTGCAAGGCAAGAATCATGTGGTGGAAAAGCACAGTTGAGGCAAGCCATTCAAGCCATGGAGGCCAGGAAGCAGAGGGAAAAGAGGAGCTGCTCCTGAGCCGTGCCCTCTGTGGTATGCCCATTCTGACTGGATGCCACCTCTGAACGCAAGACTTGAAGGGGAAATTTTAGATGTTACAGTTGATCATAACATTCAGTGATCAAGAGTCTAACACATGAGCAGTGTGGGGGTCACATTCCAACCCTAGCAGCAAGGTTTGTGATCTGATCTGGGAAGTGGCATCTCACTGTTCTGAACGTATTGTGGGAAGAGCATATCCCTTGGCCCAGACGATGCGCCTTTATACTGAAGGGCCAGAGAGGGGGCCAAGCTGAGGCTTGCCCAAGGTAGCTTCCTTGTGCTAGTCTCTTTTCTAGGAGCAAAACCAAATGTGGTCTCCGGAAATAAGATGCTAAAGCCATGAGCTAAGTAATCACAACCACTGAAGTGGCTTATTATAGAATTTGAGGTGAGCCAGGTTTAGCATGGCACTCTGAGACTGAGGCAGGAAGCTCATGGGTTGAACCTACCTGAGCAGCTTAGCCTGTGGCAGGACGCTCATATTTAACATGGCTGGGGAACTAGTCATGGCAAAGACCTAGTGTTCAGTTCTCAGTTTTGCTAAGAACAAAAGGAAGGGGAAAGAGAAGGGAAAACAGTATGAAAAAATCGTGTGTCTACACAGAAGAAGATGTGGAGGCTGTGTCTGGAACCTCCTCCTCCCTCAGAGGCTCCTTCTGAACCCCTTGGTGAACCTGTGGGTATAGCAGGGTGGACCAGAGGTTGTCTTGGGGTCTGCTTACAAGGGGTGAAGGGCAGGTACCCAGGGATTGTGCTGGGGCTGCTTGTGACCCATGCACCAAGACAAGGGTGATGTGCCCCATGACCGTGACCAGAGTAATGGGCTTCAGAAAGTTGGCTCACATGCTCTGTCATTGGACTGCACCCTCCTAGGGTTTCTTTGTCCCCTTTCTGCCTCTGGAGTGCACCCAGTGTCTACCGTGAGATCTACTGTGAGACGTTTCATCTAGATCAGATGGCATGATATATGCTTTGGCAGCAATCAATTTAAGGAGCTTTGAGCTAGTGCAGAAAACCATAAATCTGCAGAAATTGCTGGTTACCAAGGGGTGTCAGCAACCTTGCTGTCTTGCTTTATCAAGAGCAAATACACATTCGGCACTAGGATCTAGTGAGCTCACAGTGGAAGCCAAGAGATGTGCACATAATCATCTCATGGAGCTGTGATGTCAGCCTTTGCAGTGTATCTTCAGAGACAGGCAATCCAGTGCAGAGAGGCAGGGGCCCAGATTTGCTATGGGTCTCTCAGCTCCAAAGGTGGTGTATCTTCTGTTGGGGGCGTGATTCATTTTTCAGTAAAACTGAGGATGCTGGTGGACTGGTTACTTCTATGTGCATGAAGAATTTCTGGCTAGCTGTGAACCATGGTTCCAGCATCTTTGCCCTGTGTGCAGCGATGCTGTGTCTGCTCTGCCCAAGGAGGCAGTGGACGTAGGCTTGAGACCTGAAGGAAGTCCCTGCTTCAGAGGGACAAGTCCTGAGAGGGATGAAGTGCAGGAAGCATGTCTTTGAGTCCCTAGACTTTCTAGAAACCTTATTTCAACTCACTCAGTGTCTCCTTCCTCATTGTTATATTCTCTAGCACCGTGAAAAGAGCCAGAAGTCTTCCTTTCCCATGTGCTTGGGCCTCACTCTCACTGACCGTCAGGCCGTGCAATCTTATGTCTTCGTGTGCATGCCCTCCTGCCTGCTTTAAATCTTTATCTTTTGCAGGAGAAACAACCAACTTTTGCCCTTTAATGTATTGATAGAAAATTGTTTGTACTCCAGTTTCAAAGCCACAGAGCTTTGGAGTTTCATCACTCTTGGATAGGAGCTGTACTTTTTGGAGTTCTGAAACTACCCACGTGTCTTGGAGTGGAGAAATCTCATCTCTTGGCCTCCTCTGTGTGAGGCAGAACATGGCGAGGCGGCCCGGCAGGTGCCGAGAACGGCTTGATGATTTTGGGCAGATAGTGCCCCTGGGAGCACTATTGTGGCTGCATGTCATTCTTGCTTTATTTGTGCTTAGCACTTGGGAGGCAGAGGCAGGAGGATCGCTGTGAATTTGACACTCTCTCTACAGAGAAAGCTGTAGGCCATCCTGAACTGTACAGGGAGACTCCCTCTCAAAAAGAAAAGCAAATTATTTTTTCGTGAATCTTTCCTTTAGTACTCAAAGACAGTGACAGGTGGCAGGAGGTCAGGTCTGCTGCGGGACCGTGTGGTGGCAGTTGTTTCCTAGCTTGTTGTGGCATCATTTTTCAGGCTCCCTACTTCTCCAGAGATAAACCATGCCACATTCATCTTACATTTTTTTAAAAATGTTTTATTTATTTGTTTGGTACAGGATATGGCTACACAGCTTAGACTCATAGTGATCCTCCTGTCGCAGCCCCCCAGTGCTGGGATTACAAGCATGTGCCACCATGCCCAGTTTTGGGGGCTGCCATGGTGCGCCCAGGGTTCTGGGGCCAGCACAGCATATGGCATTATGGATCGAACCCACGGCCTTGCAGTTGCCAGGCAGGTGCTTAGACTGCCAAGCTATCTCCCCAACCCCATGTTTCGTATCTTGAGACTACTGTGTTCAGAAGGACTTTCTGATGAGGCATTCTGTGTACAGTGAGCCTTTCCTGTCCTGCGGTTGTTACGGTTTTGGCATTATTGAGGATTACAAAGCCCAGGGATTTGCCCATGTCTGGCTTTGTAAGCATCACATCTCTTCTCAGCACTCATAACTATCTGTAGAATCACTGGAGTAGCTGTATGCTTCATTAGCGCAATCCATTTACTGCAAAATGAGCCAAGCCCCTCAGAAGAAACACCGCCTTTGAGCGGGAGAGCCACAGCGGATCCAGGCCCCTGTCTCACTCCTCCTGTCATTTTAATTTAAAAAGCTAGGCCCATAGCATGGCACAGATGGAGCCTCAAGGTCATACCCTTGTTAATTATAAATATTAAGTATGTGCTCAGGAGTCTTGGTTCTCATGCAGCTACCAGCAGTGATAAACTTTGGCTTAATGATGCGGGCAGACCCCAGAGGCCACGTTCCGTTTACTGAACAAGGCGGAGGACGATGTCAGTATTCACACAATGGGCAAAGTACAGTTTTTGGTTTTTCAGAAACCTCCAAACAGTCTGTTTCCAGCATGTGGTGGGGGTGAGGCTCTGCTCTGAGGCCACTGGGAGAAGGTGGCTGAGAGTGCCGGGAGTCGATTCTGGGCTAAAGCAGCATCGGAATGCATCACTTCTGCCTGGGGGACCATCCTTAATTGTGCACTTTATCTTTATTGCAGCTTAGTAGGTTTTAATTGGAGGTCATTTCTCTAAATGTTTTGAGACCAGACGAGGACTTAATCTGTGAAGTAACTGAACTGGAGAATGAGAGAATTGGGCAATGGTGGGTCTGGGTGCACTGGAGAGCAGCTTGCTTCCCTCTTGCCTTGTGAGGTCCTCATGAGCAGGCAGTGAAGAGGGCTGCAGCACCTTGTGGAAGGGTGAGGGGGCAGGGGCGTCACACCCATGCACTGTCCCCAGAGGAGGACTTATGTATGCCCTGGGAGGGTGCCGAGGCCCAGCGTTTCTCTTCCTAAGAGGTCTCACTGACCTGGTTTCCAGGACAGCTCACTGTGTCTAGAACACTGGCCTTGGACCAGTAGGTGTTGCAGGCCCCAGAGAGGCGTTCTTCAGTTCCAGCTTTTAGGATACAGCAGACAGTGAGCAGACATCTTGGCAAGCCATGCTCAGACAGGAAGCCCATCTGGCCTTGCTGGGCAGAGGCCTGAGGGCTGAGGAGCCTGCAATCTCCTGAGCTGGCCGTTCTCATGACTTGGAAACTTATGCAATCATGATATTTCTCTTGTGGAATCTTAATACTTCTTCCCCTTGGGAAGAAAGACTTTGCGACTCACCTCTGAAAAGAAATCCTTTAAAGACCGCTGATGTTTGCCTTTAATTTAGTCTCTCTCTCCAGAGAGATAGGGGTTAAATACTATTGTGATGATGAGACTTCTATGCTCACATGCTTCAGCACCCTCCAGCCTGTCCAAGCACGAGTGAGCCTGGCCCGAGATGGGTCTTGCTCCCCACCTGCTGCTGGGCTGTGTCTCCTTTGCTGCTGCCCCTGCCACCTTGTGAGCAGGTGCAGGTCTCTGTGTGCTCTGTGTCCTGGCTCAAGTGAGGCCCCGAGGCTGGGGCTCTGCTCACCATCTGGCTCAGCAGTGGCTCAGAGGCCACAGGCCTTGGGGCATGGCCTGGGGGAAGACATCCAAGCTCCAGAAGACAAGGGTGTGGCTTGGCCCCAGGAGCAGTGTGCCTGCTCCCGCAGGGTGGCTGTGGAGTGCGGCTGCTCATCAAAGCCCTGACCCGCCTAGTCCAGCACTTGGTTCTGCTGTGCTTCTTAAATTTTGACTAAGGTGCCACATTTTTTTTTTTATTATTTATACCATGCCTTCCCCACTAATTGAGCCAGCAGCCAGCTTCTGGTCAGTCCTTGTCTTTGAGTGGTTCCTTGGTCCTCATTTTATGTGGGTCCGTGGCCTAAAGTGTAGTATGTCAGAACTTTGCTTATGCAAAGCATTATGTAAAGTATTACAAAATCTTTTTGTAAGACCTGTTAGCTATCTGCTCCTAACTCTGTTCATGTTATTTTCTCCCAATTAATAATCTTATAACTTCTAACATAGTGTTGTAATTCAAAAATCAAATGACAACTGTTGTAGCTCAAAAATCTAATGACGAGACAAGTCCAAAAAGAAAAAAAGGAAGTGCTTTATTTTACCTGTTACCCAGCAGCAGTCACCCTAGTCCAAGAACAAAGGGGCGCCTCCAGTTACAGAGTGAAGGGTGTTTAAGCTTAGAGACCACAAGCTGATAGAGGAGGTAAAACAATACAGTTCACATTTTGTCCTTTTAAGGTAAGGTACAGCAAGTTTCCTTGACCTCAGCTTTTTATTTTTATTTTATTGAAGTACAAATATCAATGAGACAGTTTTAAGATACCTTGACAAGATGGATTTGATAAATTAATACATTGCAAAGTGTTTTCATAATGTTTTGGTATCATAGAAGGTGCATACATGATATTATACTTACAGACATTATTATACCATATGTCTCTTATTAGTAAATTAAGAGAGTGTAGCTGTTTGTGTATCTTATTTTTTAATACGTGAATTACGTCAAAGATTCAATAATTAATACTTTCTACCTTGTTATTTTCCTAGTGGTTGTCCATAGTACTAGAAGCTGACATAATATCCTGTCCAACCACCATTAGTGCAAATCTTGCCCCTCATAGGATTATCTAGAAGCACAGCGTTATCTATCCCAACTGTACTGTCCATTGATTCTTCCTTTCTATACCCCTTCCTTTGTCTACACCTGTCAAAGATGGGCACTCCATTGTCATTCAACTAATTTAGTTGCCTGAACTTGACAACACAATCCAACACAGTCCAGCATTCTGTAACAATAGTGAGTAATCCAAAGAAGTTGTCGACCATAGCCGTTTACAGCTCAACTTAATATTATGGCCCCATGATATATACTTCATTTTTATACTTTTCTGCTGGATGGTTAAGACCTAAATTAGAGCAAGACCTATATACCAACACATGTACTTTTTGTTTCTTATGAGGTCAGTGAAATCCCCTCAGGGTTTATCTTGTAGTCCTGTACCTTATTCTGAAGATCCTTTGTCTGTGTCATCCATGTGGATGAGTCAAGGCCAATGCTTGACCAGTTTGCTCTCAGTGAGAGCCTGAGAAAAAGTTTTCTCTCCATGTGACTCTCCCCAGGCATGCTATAGAACTTCAATCTCTTTCCTCTGGGGCTCCATAATCTCCTTATTCAGAAAATTTGGAGCTCAACTGAGTTTCATGATGTTGTAGTAGAGGTTCTCCTATGTCCTGAGTCTTCGCTGACCTTGAAAGCCTAGGGCCAAAATGTTGGCTGGCCTTGTGGCTCTTCTATTTCTCCAATTTTGGTCTGTGAACTTAGGTTGTTAACCATCCAGAGGAAAAGCTGATTAGTATCCTGCAGCATATGCCATTCACTTTGCCTTTTCTGACTCAATTGTTTTCAATTGTTGTTCAAAATGGATTAAAGATCTAAACATTAAAACAGAAACACTCAATCTCCTGGAAGAGAAAGTAGGAGGAACTCTTGAAGACATAGCAGTAGGCAAAGAGTTCATGAACAAACATATATTGGCACGGGAAGCACTTGGAAGAATCAACAACAGGGATCAACTCTTCTTAAGGAGCTTCTGCATGTGAAAAGAAATTGTCAACAGAGTGAAAAGACAACCCACAAATTTTGAAAAAATCCTAATAAGCAATCAGATAGAGGTCTGCTGTCTGGAATATATAAAGAACTAAGATATAACAGGCCCTCAAATTTAAAGACCCAGTTCAGAAATGGGCATCTGAGATGAATACACACTTCTCAGAGGACGAAATTAAAGAAGCAAATAAATATATGAAAAAATGCTCCACATCGCTAGTCATCCATGAAATGCAAATAAAAATAACACTGAGATACCATCTCACTCCAGAAAGAATGGCTATCATAAGGAAATCAACCAACAATAAATGTTGGAGTGGTTGTACGGAAAAGGGAACGCTTCTCCACTGCTGGTGGGAATGTAGACTGGTACAACCATTGTGGAGATCAGTGTGGAGACTCAAAAGAGTAGGACTAGAAATCCCATTCAAGCCGGCTATCCCCCTACTGGGAATTTTCCCAGAGGAACTGAAAACATTGTATCATAGTGATATATGTGTACCTATGTTTATAGCAGCACAATTTGTGATAGCAAAATCTTGGAAACAACCAAGATGCCCCTCATATGAGGAATGGTTGAAAAAGATGTGGTATTTCTATATAATGGAGTATTACTCAGCTATTAATAATGATAAGCTTGAAGCATTTATATTGAAGTGGATGCCACTTGAACATATACTCATAAGTGAAATAAACCAGACACACATGTGTAAATATTGTATAGTCTCCCTAATATAAGAAGCAAAAATCAGAAATACAAATGGAAACATACAGCAACAACTTGACCTCAGTTTGAACTGACACCAACAGGCACTAACGGGAGGGTTTTACGACAGATACATTGTGACATTCCATTTTTTTTTTTTTTTTTTTTTT